>JAWQEG010005936.1:0-29498 GCA_033782935.1 Petrolisthes cinctipes | reverse complement strand
TAGAGAGGGTGTGTGAACAAGTGTGTATATTTACCATCTAGTTACCCAGGTACAGAGACTACACAAAAAATCCAGTTTAATTAAAGTAGAGAGGTGTAAGGTAATCAAGGGAGAGACGTGTATGAGGAAGGGGGAATCTCGTGTAAGAAGAACGGAAAGGAAGGTGCACTTTAGGTTGAAGTTGATATAAAGGGGATGAGGAGTTGGAGATTCTAGGGTAGATCAGAAAACTTTAAGATAAGATTTAGATTTTAGAAGAGTGGGAACTAGGTAATGCAAGAAGGAGGATTAAAGTGAATGGGAATCGTGTCTCAGAAAATGAGTGGAGATCGTAATGAATAAATGGAGATGGTTTAGGGAGGAAGTAGTGAGAGCCTAAGGAAGAGTTGGGAGGGGAGTCGTAGGAGTAGGGAGGGACGTCGTAGCAGTAGAAAGGGGCTTAGCTGGAGTGGGGAGGGGGTATTAGTTGGAGTGGGAAGAGTCTAGTGGGGAGGAACATGGAGGGTCAAAGGATAAGTGGAGATGGTGTAAGGAAAAGTAAGGAGAAGGTGATGAAATAACTAGTAAGAATAGTTATGTAATGAAGGGCTGACAGGCAAGAGGAGAGAGTGGTGTCTGTAATATGTATGAGAATGGTCAAGTGTATGATTACTCTAACAACGTCCAGAGTACACGATAAACACACACACACACCCTTTGACTTGCACTGTAATTACCAGACAGGGTACCGTAAACCACGGTGTGTGAGAATGTACACGCCCCACCGAGTGTACTGTACAATAGCTAAGTACATGGTGCACCAAGTCTTAGTAATGATGTATATTTACAGTACGGTATTGTCAAGAGCAGAGGTTAGCATGTTAAGTAGTCCCTGTCAATATTTCATTACTACATTTGGTATATACAGTAGTTGACTTACCTTGACTTACTTTACTACACGTTCAATAGTTATTTACATAAGTAGCACTCACATGAATAGAAATAATAAAAATAGAAATGAATAGAAAGAGAAATTATATAATAATAATTTTATCAATGACAGATTAAAATCACTACAACCCTGAACAAAACTCTGATACGGAGGAAATATAGTTTAAATTTTTATAACTTCTATAAATTCTTTTTTCTTGGGAGGGCGGAAGTCTAGAAAAAGTTGAAGGATGGAACGTAACATAGTAATTTCTTTCGTGTGATTGGCTGATGCATTTTGAAAGGTTGTGTGTGACTGTGATTTGGTGGAGCTGATAACGTCACGCAATCGCCCGAGATCTTACCACGGCATAAGACCCGATGTGGATCAGAGTACAAAGGTGGTTGTAACGAGAGCATTAACTTACAGTGGTGTGCTTATGTGTTCCGTAGTATAGTACTCTCGTTTTGTGGAGGCGATCCCGGGTCTCAAAGGGATAATGGCAACAGCGAGAGTGTTTTATGGCCTCTGGTGAGTTTTATGAGGCCGGGTTAGTGTTCATGATGATACGGGGGAGGGGATCTGTGTTACTCTGTTCGTTCATTACGTATAGCGTTTTGACACTTCGGGTTGCCCTTTTGGCGTTGACCTCAAAACACCCATAATCGATATTTCTGATTCTTGATTTTATATATATATATACAGTACACACACACACACACACACACACACACACACACACACACACACACACACACACACTCCCGTCCCTGTCTGCCATTATATGTGTGAGTAGGGTCAGCTGGCATCCCATCCCTCTCTCCTTCCAGCAAGCAATATCAGTGACACCCAGCCCAGCCCAGCCCAGCCTCTACCAAGCCACCACATCAACACTGACAGAGTGAGAGAGAGAGTGAAGGAGGAAAACATTGACCCCCTCCCTCCCCAACCCCACCCCCCACACAATACTCGAGAAACAATGTCCTCTTGTGTATTTTTGTTTCACTGTCCAACCCCAGAGTGACACGTTGATATTATTATTATTATTATTATTATTATAGAAGCTGTCATAGCCTCCCAACAGGGTGCAGACACATCAATAGATGGATCCACACAAAATACCTGGGGAGTACTGAAGAGAGACTACAACAACTAAGAAAAAAGGAAAGGGGCTACTGAGTATAGAGAGCCCAAAAGAGAAAACTAGTTGTCAATGAAAGCTTATACAAAAGAAAAGATATGATTTTTAAAAAATAGACAAACTACTGTTGCAATAAGACATTAACTTTAGATTTAAAACCAGTAATATCAGTTGACTGTACAACCTCGTTAGGCAGATGATTCCATAAGGTAATCATAGAAGGAATAAAACAACGAGAAAATTGAGATGTAGAAGCATTAATTAGAGTCATGGCAAAGTCATTAAGACTCCTTGTAAACCTTGTTATGCGAGTCGGAATAAAACGTTCAGGTAAAACACTATGCAGGGGATGCCGAGTATTGTTAAAAATTTTGAATACAAGACTAAGGGCACCAACCTGACGCCGATGATGGAGATCAAGAGATACAGCAGGTAGAACAAATTTTATAGAAGTAAGAGCTCTGTCAAGCAACTTTAGATGACAGTCAGCAGCAGAGTTCCAAACAGAAGAGCAATATTCAAAGTGAGGCAAAATAAAAGCATAAAAAGATTTTAAGACTATGGTTTCACACGCAAATTTTTTAAAACACTTGCGGAGTAAACCAATCTTTTGTGCAATAGTAGAAGATAAGGAACGAATATGCCTTTCAAAGGTCAACTTGGGATCAAGAATCACTCCCAACAAATGCAAACCTGTCACATCCTCAATTTGTTCACCAGAAATATGCAAACAAGGATGAGGAGGAACCAAAGTGCGTGATCTGCTAATAATCATGGAGTGAGTTTTCTTGGCATTAAGCTTCATACCCCAAAGTTCACACCAAGAAGTAATCTTAGCCAAGTCCCTGCTTAGGGATGCTGCAACTTCAATTCTACTCCCTGGTGATGGAATGGGTGAATATAAAGTTGTGTCATCAGCATAAGAAATAAGCTTATTTTCGAGCTCAAAGCCCAAGTCAGCAGTAAAGAGAATAAAAAACAGAGGCCCAAGTACACTGCCCTGTGGAACACCCGAAACAACAGGTACAGGGACAGAAGTGCACCCATCAATGACAACACATTGTGACCTGTTCATCAGAAATTCTTTAAAAATTGATAAGAGACTACCACCAATACCAATAAGTTGCAGCTTATGTAAAAGTGCTTTATGATTAACCCGATCAAAAGCAGAGCTAAAATCAATAGCCACAACACGAGATTCATATCCCTTGTCCAACGAAGATTGAAGTGCGTGAGACAAGGTCAAAAGTGCATCGCAGGTACCCAAACCTTTGCGAAAACCAAATTGTGAAATGGGTATTAAATCATTATTATTACAATAAGAGTTAAGACGCCTCGCTAAAAGCCTCTCAAAGATCTTAGAAAGAATAGGTGTAATGGAAATGGGACGATACTCGGATGGATTTGATGACGCAGTGGCTCCCTTTGGAATTGGGGTAATTCTGGCTTTACGCCAGCAAAGAGGAAAACTACCAGATTTCAAGAGCAACCTAAATACCACAGCCAATTTAGGTGCTAAAACAACAGCAATCTTCTTAAGGAAGAGAGGGAAAAATCCATCAGGGTCAGTCCCACCATAAGTGTCAAGATCCAATAGATATTGTTTCAATTCAGCTGATTTAAAAGCCATTGACTTTAGACCAGGACTAGGGTAACATGTTGAAGGTAATTGCAATTCCTGATCACTCTGCTTACCAATGAATATATTTGAAAGCATATTAGCCTTAATCAATGGGTCAAAAGAAACAGAACCATCAGAATCACGAAGTGGAGGCATGGAGGAATCAATACCAAATAATGAGGCCTTAAGTGAAGCCCACCATTTATGTGGCTGAGTAGCACCTGCAAGAACCTCCTGTAAATGGGAATTGTAATCCCTCTCAGCATTACTATAAACTCTCTGCGCAACTGACCTAAGATGTATATAGTCATCCCAAAGCAACTGGTTTCGACGACGTCTCCAGCGATGGTATGCAGCCTGCTTGTTATTAAAAGCACGTTTGCAGTCATCATCAAACCAAGCTTTATCTTTTATACGGGATTTGATTAATTTTGATGGGACTCTTCTGTTAAGAATTTCCAAGAGAGAGTTATTGAGTGATGAAACTGGGTCATCAGATCTTAGTATGTGGTTCCACTGGATATTAGTAACATCATCACATACATTATCCCAGTTAACCCGAGATTTAAGATAGACTTTACGAGTGATAGTGATATCAGGCACAGTAAATTCAAGATTGATTTTACAGGATATGGAATTATGGTCAGAAGTACCCACAGGTGCAAGAACTATAGTCTCCACAACACCAGGAACATCTGTCAAAACGAGATCCAGACAGTTTCCAGAAATATGTGTAGGTCCAGTAATCAACTGTTCACACCCAGATAAATTAGTAAAATCCAGGGCAGCATGACCGTGTCTATTTGTTGGAGAAACAGAGTTCAGCCACTCTTGATGATGTGCATTTACATCTCCAACAAAGATGAAAGAGGACTTGACATCAACAGACTGAATTAATGCCATGGCATTTAAGAGACAGTCATATAGGTTGTCATTGGCGTCAGGATTTCTGTATAGGCTAAAAATGTAGTGGTTATGATATTTACTGGAAACTTTAACTAACTGGATCTCATGGCAACCGCAAATAAATTTTGTTAAAGGCTGGGCATTGAAGCCAGATCGGATGTACAAACTCATTCCACGAACACGAGGAAAAGAGTCACGACGAATAAGAAGTGGTTTATTAAAGCCAGGCATAAGAAGTTCTGAAACGTGTCTATGGTTAGAGACAAGAGTTTCTGAACAAAAAACAATGTCATAATCTACTGATGCCAAAGTTAGATCTTTAATGTTCTTATGAAGTCCGCGGATGTTAGAATACAAAATACGGCAGCTTCTCACATGATGGGTAGGTCTACGTGGACCGGGATTTAATTCAATATCACCGGACAAAATAACAAGTAAAAACTTGAATAACTGAAAGAAGTAAAATGGGAAGATGAGAAGTAGAGAAATCGTGAAGCAAGTCCAAGTACAAGCAAAGGTCATATAACCGGAAGAACCAAGTATAAAGAAACCTGAGTCAGCAAGCTAGTAAAATTAACGTCATCCCTTTCAGACATTGGCCTAGAAGAGCTAGCTCAAACTCTCCAGGGGTGACGGGCAGGAGAAGAACCTACTGGCAAGGGACTGCCTTGCTTAGGCGGGCGTTACTTCTCAATAGATCAAAAATGATCTTCCCACCTTCACTATCTGAGCATGGCGACCAGAATAACTGCCATAATCTGATCTTATAACCGGATCAAAGATAGTAGCTGCGTGACTGCGGTTTGCACCAAGATGAGCAGCTTCACCTTTATAAGAGTAAGAATAAGAAAGAATAAATTGGAAAGTAAAGGTGAAATTAGTTAGATTGTGCCATCTAATAGTAGGGAAATGGATGAGTTGCGGAAAATCAGGCACATGACTATGGCATCAACCCATGACTCCATTTCAGAGATGCCGTTGGCAGCATAAAGCTGCTCTTCCGCCTTAAGGGCTGCCCTGAACCCTACTAAGAAGAACACTCATACGCCCAATAAGAGCATTGGCCGGTGGTGTACTAATAGGATTTTGAGTGGCATTTCCTCCAACCCAGGGTTCCCAAACCCACCCAGGAAGACTCATCTGCTAAAAGAACCATTGGTCTTCCAGGGTTGCTGAGATATCCCGCCCAGCACGGCGAATAGTATTATTTCTCCATTTCCACAGTTAGATAATGGGGAAACAATCCTTCCTCACTTTGCAGGATTTTAGGACGTCTGGTGAGTCATATTGGTTGTATTAATTGGTCAATGACAGATGATTTTGTCTAGTTGTTCATGTACTCTTCAATTATATTAACTCTATCAACTTTATGTGAAGGGATGACCGTCATAGAAATATTCCTACGATGGATAAAACGTAAAAAATATGGTCAATAATTATCTGTTTCTGAGCCCATGCATTTATATTTATTTTTCGGCATATATATAATATATATATATATATATATATATATATATATATATATATATATGAGAGGAAATAGCATACATAAATAACGATACATGAAAACTATGTGACCAACAGACAAATTGGTCACACAGGTCGCGAAGGAAAGGTGAAGAACAATAAAGAAATACGAGAAAAATAAAAGAAATTGGATGAGAAAGAGGATCAGAGGAATGAGGAAGAGGACTGGACGCGAAAAAATGAGAGTCCAATTGAGAGGATGACGGGGGCGTTTTTACCCAGAGAGCAAAGGGGTACCAGGGGAACATGAAAGCTGGCAAAAAATGGGAGTGAAAAATATGATAAAGTCAGAGATATAAGAAGATTGAGGGGAGAAACTGGGAGAAGATGGGAAGGTGCAAAGGGAAAAGGAATGAAGGGGTCGAGTACTGGAAGGGAAAAATGACAAGGGTGATGGAATTTGTTGGGAGAAGAAGTTAAAGAGCACAAATATAAGATAAGTTAAGGGATGAGTGGTTAAGAGATGAAGAAAGAGGGTAAAAGAGAATACAAGAGGGAAGCTATAAAGGGAAAGAGGGGAGGCTGACATAAGTAAAGAGAGGGACAGTCAGTGAAAGGAGAAGGTTACAAAGGCATGCACACACACATACACACACACAAGCAAACACGCAAGCAGGCACGAGCCCTCACACACATGCAGACGACCCCTAAACCCTTCCCTGAGAATTATTTGTGCCATAGTTAATAACACACACACACACACACACACACACACACACACACACACACACACACACACACACACACACACACACACACACACACACACACACACACACACACACACACACACACACACACACACACACACACACACACACACACAAACACAAACACAAACACAAACACAAACACAACACACACACACACACACACACACACACACACACACACACACACACACACACACACACAAGGTAAGTATAAACCCTCTGAGTGACTGCAGTATAATGAAAAGATAATAGCGTTTCCTTTTTAATCCGCTCACCAACACTTAAGAGGGTCTTGTGCTATAAACGATATGCACGCTAACGAGTCCTCCAAACAGTGTAAGAAAACAGACCCTCTCATTGTGCGTGCTGTTTCGTGATATATATAGTGTGTAGGAATCACTAGCCTACAGTTCGCCGACAAAGCACTTCAGACTCTGTGACCATACCAATTTTCTTCCAGTGTATCGCAGAATATCATTGATTATGAATGTTAAAAGTATTTATTTTTTTATTTATTTTTCCGTCCATATCTTCATTTGCTACGATAGTTTCTTTATGTACTATGCCTATATTAATTTATTTTCCACTTACCATAATTATGCATTTATTCTTTATTATGATTATATATTCTCTATTTACTATGAATATATAAACTAGGAAGGTCATCTCGGGTTCCTGTGATGTCTGGCAGGGCGGGATCTTATTTTTGGTGTGGCTGGGAGTGAGGGTTTAAGGGCCATATCAGGGTAATGGGAAAATAAGTGAGATTGTGGTGGGTATTATGATGTATGAGGTGGTGGCAGACTGCTAGGGTGTAGTGGCCAGGGTATCAATCTATGTGTTTGTCTATGTATGTATGTATGTATGGATGGGTCTATTTCTATGTACATAACAGAAGTCGGTCTGTTTTTCCCCTTACAAGATAACCAACCATGTTCTCATTCTGTTTCTATTTCATGCCTTTCCGTTCCGTTCTTTCCCATTTCCCCATTTCTCCTTCAGCATTTATTTCTCTACCTCACTTCCCTTTTTCTGTTCTTCGTCTTCCTTTCCTATGCACACAGTAAGTCAATTCACACATCTGAAGTTATTTCATATATATGGACACAAAATCTAACAGACCTGCTGACAATATAAGAGACAAAAGTACGGTACAGTCACGAGCACTAATAGGTATACAGGTTTGGTTGATGCTTCGAACAGTTCAATTTCACCAACGAATTATTTCCAATGGAGATCTTATAGTGCATTTATTTACTGTCTCCAGGTATTCGAAGCACACCTGTATACTTATTAGTGCACGCGATTGTACATACAACAACATACAGTCCACATCAATGTCAACACTATCATCGTTCACTGACACGAACCTTCCAACGTACACACACCACACCACCAAATACTTCCTTCCCTACTCACGCCACCCTCTTCATTCATTCTCCCCCTCATTCCTCACACTTCATTGTTCATTGTGATATGTAGCGTGATCAGAGTAACGTAGTAATTACCCCATTTAAATATGCCTGTATGTCTGTAATTATTTTTTTCACACCCTCTACTCAAGTTATCCTCATTCGAACTATATTCACAGCACCCTCTACTTAAGTTATACTCATTCGAACTTTATTCACAGCTCTCTCTCCTATATATGCTTTTCATGTCTCCAATTAATCATTCAAACTATAATTTTCACCCATTATTTTCAAGCAATTTGTCCTACCGATTTCCTTCCCCTCTTACTACTCTAATACAGCTCTAATAATTATCCCTACTTGTACCCTCTCTCAATTCACTTGGAACAACATTTTTCGTCACTGCTATTTCTATTCCCCCTACACTTTTATTTAATTATTCTCATTTGTGTGTGTGTGTGTGTGTGTGTGTGTGTGTCGACTCCATACTTAGCTGCATTACAGTTTCTATTTTCTCTCCAATGATTTTTTTTCTCTCCTTCGCTTTTTTTGCTCTCCTTCTTCTGGTTACATTATATTTTTCCAGCTTATACAGTAACTCTCCTCGTCCTCCTCCACCACTCACGCCTACTTGCCAACACTCATACTCGACCCCTGCACTTACAACTCCTACATAATCTCTCGCTACACGTGACCTAATCAAGAGAAGCAATTTTTGTCGCAGTCACCGTCGCAAAATGATAAGGTATGCAGAAAATGATGGACGCAAGCTGTGGAGAAAATAATATTATGTGAAAGATTGCAAAGAGAAAATATTTTGTTATGAAAATGTGTATAGCGGGCATTTATGTACTCATTACACGGTGGATTTAATCACGAGTTTTGTTATTAGTAATCCTCTTGTATGTTATAATAGTTGTCATTGTTCGTTTACTTAGCACTAATATGCTCAGTGATTGCATTAATTATTCTATACCTAATACCTCTAAATGGATATATTTTTAACTTGTCTTCTTCATTCTTTGTATCAATGGTTAATAACGGTACAGTTTATCAATTTTTCAGTATTTCTTTATATACAAAATGTTGTACTTCTCTATTTATTGTGAGTTCATTTTTATTTCTCATTATCATTATAGGCTTCCTTATTTATTTCATGTGCTTGCTTGTTCAGTAAATTCCGAATGACTTAGTTTATGTTAAAGGAGACATGTTGCTGATTTGCATTCTTAAATATTTATTACGATTTTTATAACTTTGAGTACCAAGTCTACAGTATTATCAGCACCTACTTCCTCGTTACCACCAACATCACCAAGTTCTCTCTCTAATATCCTCAAGTATTCAGTCCAACTACTTCGACGTTAATTCCAACTACCAAGACGTTTATTCTCACTACTTTAGCGTTTATTTCTACTTCGCCAACGTTTCTTTCCATCACTTCAACGTTCATTCCATCCCTTGGAGTGACTATACGTTCCCAGTTTATCAATGTAACTTTGCTCTCACTACTATACAGTACAGTTGGCCAATGAATCCTTACACAATCTATATGGAAAGAGGTAATTAATTATTTTGGAAATACTGCAATTACTGGTCAACCAAGAGACTTGCTGATTAGCATAACAACAAACCTAATAATAATGTTGTATTGCAGTTACGTAGTCTTACATTTTCGATTTTTTGTAAACCCTCGAAAACAACATAAAGAAAATGGAAGACTTCGTAAATGCAATACAACATTACTATTAGGTTTATTGTTTTGCAACCACCGAATCACTTGGTCGACTATTCCTAGCAGTACTTCCATAATTATTACCTTTCTTACTATATAGCCTGTGTAAGAATTCATGTGGCCAACTGTTCATTAGCGGGTATAGTCCCTCAACCACGCACCCTTTTCATTCCCATCGCCAAAGTGTTTCTTGCCACCACCTCAGATTTACTCAGAGTTCATTCCCACCTCCTCGTGTACGTTTATTCCCACCAGTCTCCAGGTTTATCTTCCCCACCTCAAAGTTTATCCCGGCAGTCATAGCCTTTATTACCCCAATCTCAAAGTTTATTCCCACCGCTACAGATTTCATTCTTCACCGGCAAAGGGTTTATTTCCGCGTTCTCATTTATTCCCCGTCCAGTCATACTTTTATTCCTGCCAAAGGTCTCGTTCGGTCCGGTTACTACAGATTTAAGAGACCCGTGATGTAGACTAGTTGGGTAAATGGAGGCTCCCGTGGCATAGCTTGGAGGAATCAGTAATCTCCAAGTTGTTGACAGCATCCCAGGTCTTTCTAATTACTCTTCTCCTCTCCTCTCACTGCTTCCCTTATTTCACGTTTTGCTTTACCCGTTCATTGGCCCTCGACTTACATGTGCACTAATTATAATCTCCACAGTACTTTGAAAATTCCCTGTTTCACCTGAGTCAGAGAATTTCCATAGCACACTAACAGTAATTAAGCAAGAGTGAAAAAAAAAAACAACGCTCGCTTTCCCGACCCCTTGACAAATTCTGGTTTGCTTGTTTAACACATGCATGACTCAAAAGTTATCCATTTATAGTAACTCGTGTAAGAAGGTCCTGTCTGACAAATACAGCTTTAAAAATCCTTCCGGTCATTCAAGAGTTATTTTACTGTCCTTCAACATACACACATTCGCGCAATTCAACATCAGCGCAATATACAGAAACGCAGACCTGACAATTTACAGTACTCTGCCGCCCACGCTAAGGGTAATAACTCACACGCAATAACCATCTTGGCCCCGGAATCAGCATGAAACTCTGAATTTAGAGGTTGAAGCAAATATAGCAGGAAAGGTAAACTTGAAGGAAAGTGAGACACAATGAAGAAAATATAAAAAACGAGAAGACGGAAGTAAGAGAGGGGAAGAGGAACAATGATTAAAGCGAAGGTATCAAGAGGAAAAATTAGTGAGAATGGAATGATTAAGACAGATTAAACAATGTGAACAAGAGAGGTAACTTGAATGAAATATATAATTAAAGGTAAAGAAATTATATAAAAAAGGGAAGATTGTGGCGAAATTACTAAGAAGGAATTATGGGAGAGAACTATAGAAAAAGTGCATGATAGGAAAATATGGGAGACGGAAAAGAATAGGAATAAACCAAAGGGACTGGAAAATTGAAAAGAAATATTCAGCAATATAGAAAAAAAAAAGAATGACGGAGATAACACAGTGATGAGAAACAAACAGACAGAGAGAGTGAGAGGAGAGAGAGAGAACAAATAGACAGAGAGAGTGAGAAACAGACAGAGAGTGAGAGGAGAGAGAGAAGAAACAAACAGAGAGAGTGAGAAACAGACAGACAGAGAGAGTGAGAGGAGAGAGAGAAGAAATACGTGAGAAAACATAAAAACAGGGAGAAGCGGCGGACGGGACGATGACACGAAAACAAGACCAGAAGATAATTGCTACAAGAAAGAGACACAGCCCCGGAGGTGGTCGTAAGCTGACCATAACAGTGGTCCTAAGTCGGGACATATATTCGTCGTAAGCTGGACATTTTGACTCATTAACCGATGCCAATGTCCACGTGGCACGACTGAGGGACATGGGGACATAAATAATAGCCGGAAGAAATGGGAGGAAGAGTGACCAAATAGGCAGGGAAAATAAGAGGGGACATTTAACAGTAGGTGGGATAATGGGTCGTGGACTAGTGTGTAAAACGGTATGAGAAAATAGAACATCGTAGAAGACTTAATATTAAGGAATACAGGGGGCAAATAAATAGTTGATGGGTAAATGGGAGTAGCTTAATGGTACCTTAAAGCAGGGATATAGGTGGAAAGGTATATATATATATATATATATATAAATTAGAGAATGGGAAAATAGAGAGGTCGTGGAAGGTAGTGAAATGTAAATGGAACTTGGAATATCTGGTAGGGAATATGGAGGAAATGTTTAATAAAAATGGTGGTGAAATATATAGAGGTAGAGGTAGAAGATGTATTGTAAATGAAAACGGGAAGAATTTATTGGTAGATAAAATAGGAGGAATGATAAATATTGGGATAGGCTATATGAAAATAGATATGGTAGTGGGATATAAATGGAAACGATATCTAAATGGAAAAATAATGTTGACATGCGCATATATAAAATAACTGAACGAAATTATAATTATAGGGCAGAAAAGGAGAAAGATACCATTAATAAGAGAACATACAGTAATACACTATACAAGAACATGGATTATTGGTGGGTATATTGTATTATAGAGGAGACAATGAGGCATCAAGGCTACAATACAGCAAGGTAAGGAAAGGCAAGGTAATATTAACAGCAGGGAATGTCATATACACACAGCAGGGAACAGCTCAAGGCACAGGCAGGGCACCAAAGAGGAGGGAAGGGAAGGAGAAAAGGGAAGACAAAGGGAGGCAAAGGGGAGAGATGGTAATAAATATGAATAGATGGGAAGAGGGAGCGATATGGATATTGGTGAACGAGGGTGAAGGAGACCATGAAATATATATATATTATCAGTTACAAGATAAACAGTTTCAACACTCGAAAGGGAACAGACACAAGATTTCACTGAAAGTACTATAATAATAATAATAATAATAATAATAATAATAATAATAATAATAATATTGGAAAGATTTAAACCTGAAGAAGTACTAATATGAAGTATATTATTTCATGATACCAACAGAATATTCTGATGATACAGTCGACACTTCTGATATCAAAGGAGCCACAGAGTAATCCGAGATAAATTTGAATAATTTTGGTTTCTATTTGTATTTGCCTTTATCTTTTTACATTTCATCAAAACGATGACATCTTAAGCTGTATATTCATGTGTCAGAATTGAAAGCATAATATATTTCTGGAGATGATTCTAGCATATGACAGCATCATTTTAGGCAGTAATAATTACTTTTTCAGCTATTCATGCATTAAATCACCGACCTAATGAAAAACACTGCGGTGTTGAATTTTTTTTTTTCTACCATTGAAACTTATCGATGGACTCGAAAGCAACAGACACATAAAGAGATCTCCTACTGAGGGGAAACTGGAGAGCAATGAATTCCTCCTAATTAATCCAGAGAACACACCAATATCTCAGTATACGTGTAGGTATTTAGTTTTGCAGGATGAATTGGAGGACTGAATAACCCTTCACCCACAAGATAAAGAGCTAAGAGTGTGTTGGTTGAATATAAAAATGGATGATATTCGAAGTCCATCAAATTTACAAAGAGTGCTGTGACAGAGGCGACTTGATTTGGGTATCCAGTCACGATCAAACAAAAGTCCTCTCTCTCCATGGTGAATGTAAGTGAACCATTTGAGTGAATCTTATCAACAAATTTACAGAGATCAACGATTATAGTCTCACAATTTCACATTTATCGAAGCCGTTTCACTTGAAGGGATTGACATGCAGGACATTTATTGAACGTGACTGTCCACTGGCATACCTGATTCTATTCTTGATGACGCTACAGTTTTCATTTCTTACTTGCTTAACACTCAAACAAAATATTTTAAAATCATTCTAAATTAATCCTCGCTGTTAGATTCGTTACATTTCAGAAGGCAGTGTTCAACTATCTAATGTTTACAGAGCCGATGTGTTCAAATGGAAATCCAGAGAGAATGTTGTAGGATGAAATGAAATGCTGAATAGAAAGAGTTTCTTGGGCACAGATAAACAGTATGGGCAACAAAGCGACAGATAAAAAAACAAAAAAAATGAAAGTGTTTAATCAGCGATAGGGTCATAAAAGAAAGGCAAGAGAACACACACACACACACACACACACACACACACACACACACACACACACACACACAATCGTTCGGACATGGAAGCGGGGATAGATTTGATTAAACTGACTCTCGTAATGATATTTATTAACGATGAAATAAGAGAAAATTTTGTCCAACAGAGCAGGATAAATAATGCAGTTGACCTTTCCCGTGCGATTAGCTTTTCCGCAGCTCTGATAGGGAGCGAGAGGGGAGATAAGAGGGGAGAGAGAGAGGGGAAGATAAATGATTACCGCGAGGAGAAAGGAGAGAAAAGCAATAGATAAGGAAATAGACTACTGTATGTACAGTATATACTCGTATATATATCTATTTTTATTCAACTGTCAGAATACGGTGTCAGTATATATATATATATATATATATATATATATATATATATATATATATATATATATATATATATATATATATATACAGGGTTACACCAGAGATATGAAATATAATTTTGAGTATATTTTGTTCTATAAAGTATGGTGATCTCAGTAAAGTACAATGAATACTGATAAAAACTATTTTAACTTGTGTTGTCAAATGGCTTTGAGCTTCGGAGGGAGTGGAAGCCTAATATCGTTTTCGGACCAAAGAGGCCTTATTTATTTCATCTTAATAAGTTTTATCATGATTGCAATATTTATGTGATGTTCTATAACGTACATTGAATCATATTTTCAATGCAGAGGGATAATACCAGGCCCCTATAAATAATATTCGACTAAATATGATTAATATCTGTTGGAGGTTAGGTAAACTCTACCGACATCATACTACTTGTAAGCCTCAGTATTTCCCTATATTTCACGGATTTTCTTCTTATACAGGCCTGGTATTATCCCTCTGCATTGAAAATATGATTCAATGTACGTTATAGAACATCACATAAATATTGCAATCATGATAAAACTTATTAAGATGAAATAAATAAGGCCTCTTTGGTCCAAAAACGATATTAGGCTTCCACTCCCTCCGAAGCTCACCGCCATTTGACAACACAAGTTAAAATAGTTTTTAACAGTATTCAGTGTACTTTACTGGGATCACACACAGCATACTTTACAGAACAAAATATACTTAAAATTATATTTTATATCTCTGTTGCAAGTTAATGCTATACGTCGCGATACACCATATATATATATATATATATATATATATATATATATATATATATATATATATATATATATATATATATATATATATATACAGAGAGACAGAGAAGCAGAAAAAAAATAAACGGAACATTTGGGACAGTAATATAAAAAAGTAAAGAAAAAACACTGGACCTTCCCTTATGAGTCCTGTTGCCTGGTCTAATTAGACGTCTTTGGTATTTCTCTCTCTCTCTCTCTCTCTCTCTCTCTCTCTCTCTCTCTCTCTCTCTCTCTCTCGTTGTTTCTCCCTTCCTTTTACTTTCCCTTTTGCCCATCCGTCACTCCCCTCTCCTCGTCCCCTCTCTCCTCTTTTATTAATTACCCCGTTACTTACTCTGTATTCCCAATTCCTTTAATATTTTCTTGACTGCAACTTTCCCTCTCTTCCTATCTGTATGTATGTACTTGTGTGTGTGTGTGTGTGTGTGTGTGTGTGTGTGTGTGTGTGTGTGTGTGTGTATTTCTCACATTTTCCCTCCCCAATCTCTCCTAATTATATACTTTTCTATCTGTGTCCCCCACTCTCTCTCTCTCTCTCTCTCTCTCTCTCTCTCTCTCTCTCTCTCTCTGCCTAACTTATCTATCCAAATTTTCTGTTAATCTCCCTCACTCTCCTCTCCTCACTCTCTTCATTCCCTCATGGTTATTTCAGTTCCTAATCCTATCCTTACTCACACTTAGTCTCACTTCCTCATTCCTTTTCTTCTCTCCCTCATTAATTAAGTTGCAGAGTGAGTCAATGAGTTGGCTTGTCAGTAAATCAGTCTGGGATTTCTTCTGTCTGTCTGTCTGTCAAGCTGTATGCATTCATGTCTGTCTGTTTGTTTGTTTACCTGTCTGTCTGTATATATCTGTCTGTACATAATTAGTACTTGTTTACTCAATTGTTTATCCGTTTTTTGTAATTATGACAATTTATTATCTCTATTTTATTTGTCTATACTCCTGCTTGCCTGTTTCTCTCACTCACTCACTCACTCAGTCACTCTTACTCGATTACACACTCTCCCACTTTTTATCTCATTCATTTACTCAATCACTCTCTCACTCACTCACTCACTCTTGGACTCACACACTCATTCACTCTCTCACTCACTCATTCACTCTCTCACTCATTCATTCACTCACTCACTCACTCTTGGACTCACACACTCATTCACTCTCTCACTCTCTCTCTCTCTCTCTCTCTCTCTCTCTCTCTCTCTCTCTCTCTCTCTCTCTCTCTCTCTCTCTCTCTCACCCTACATCTCCTTGCCTCCATCAACCAGTCTTACACTAATATATTCCCGTTTCACCTCTGACTCCTCCCGCCTCCTCCCTCTGCCTTATCTTAATTGAACTCCCCACCCGTCTCTCTCCTCTTCCCCTCTCCCCTTCTCTACCCTCTTCCTCTTCATCCCCTATTTCTTTCTCTCCCCTCTTCCTCTTCTCTCTCCTCTTCCCTTTTCCCTTCTCTCCACTCTCTCCCATTTTCCCCTCTTCATCCTCTCTTCCCTTCTCTTCCCTCCTATCACTTCTTCCCTTCTCTCCCCTCTTCCCCTTCCTCCCCTCTTCCAGTTCATTCCCCCCCCTTCTCTCCCCTCTCCTCTTCATCCTCTCTTCCCATCTCTCCTCTCTTCCCTTCTCTCCCCTCTTGCAGTTCCTCCCCTCTTCCCTACTCTCCCCTCTTCCCCTTCATCCTCTTCTCTTCTCTCCCCTCTTCCTCTTCATCTTCTCTCCCCTCTTCTTCTTCATCCCCTCTTCCCTTCCACCCCTCTTCCATTCTCTCCCCTCTTCCCTTCTTTCACTTCCTCCTGTTCCTCTCTTCTTCCGTCTTAGAATCCCTTCCCCATTTCCACTCCCCTATTCTTCTTCCTCCCCTTTCTCTTCCCTTTTCCCCTTCTCTCCCCTTCAGTTTTTTTTCGTTTCACATTTCCTCCCTTACATAATTTTAATCCATATCCTCTTCGTTCTAATCTCAATACATTTTCCTTACCAATCCCGTTCCTTCATTTTTTCCCCTTCTTTTCCCCTCTTTCCTCGACCCTACCCTGCCTTTCCATCATTCCCTTTCATTAAATTTTCATACCCATACATACATTATTCCATTCCATTTTTTCCCTTTTCCTTCCCAGCCTCAATTTTCCCCTTTCATAACTTTCTTTTCCCTATTTTATTGCCCCTGTTACATTCTTTCCTTTCCTCATATTCTATCATTTTCTTTTTATTTACTCTCCTTCTCTTACTCTTTCCCCTCCTTTTATTCTCCTTCTCTTACTCTCTCACTCACATCTTACTTTCACCACTCTCCTTTCTTTTCCCCTCCTTACTCTATTCCTTTCTCTTAATCCCTCCCCATTTCCCTTTCTTTTTCTCTATTTTTCTCCCCTCCTCTACCTCTCTCCCTACCCTCCTCTCCCCCTCTCCATTTCCCTTTCTTTCTCTCTCTCTCCCCTCCTCTACCTCTCTCCCTACCCTCCTCTCCCCCTCTCCATTTCCCTTTCTTTCTCTCTCTTTTTCTACTCTCCTCTCCCTTTCTCTCTCTCTCCCTTCCTCTACCTCTCTTCCTACCCTCCTCTCCCCCTCCCCATTTCCCTTTCTTTTTCTCTCTCTCCCTGCCCTCCTCTCCCTCTCCCTGCCCTCCTTTCCCCATTTCCGTTTTTTTCTCTCTCTCTCCCCTCCTCTACCTCCTCTCCCCTGCCCTTCCTTCAGCACTCTCCACCACCACTATCCTTGTCCATTTCCCTCTCACCATTGCCTTCCCCGGCCTCAGTAATGAAAGGAAATTAAGGAATGATAGCAGGAATACTAATGCTTGTAGTAGTAGTAGTAGTAGTAGTTGTATTATAAGGTTAATAAATGTGAAAAGATGTAGCAAAAACAGATTTATTTGGATAGGTTAGAGGAATAATAATAATGATAATAATAACAATAACAATAACAATAACAATAACAATAATAATAATAATAATAATAATAATAATAATAATAATAACAATAATAATAATAACAATAACAATAACAATAACAATAACAATAACAATAATAATAATAATAATAATAATAATAATAATAATAATAATAATAATAATAATAATAATAATGATAATGATAATAATAATGATAATAATAATGATAATAATAATGATATTAATAATAATAATAATAACAATAACAACAACAACAATGACAACAACTACAATAATAGTAATAATAATAATAATAATAAAAAGACTGTCACTAACATTATTACGTACGGTACACCATTTTCATGTTTGCAAGCAGAATCTACCCCTTTGCCAAACTCACGCTCAAGCTTAAAGTTTTTCAGAAGCAAAACTCACATACATGCAAAAGGCTTCCTTAAAAGTTAAACCACCCTTAAAGTAAATCCCTGTTCTCGTTAAGTTAAAAACACACTTCTCTCTCCTTTTAAAAACTTTACACGTATTCTTTCTAACCTTCAGGGGTACGCATTACGTTTCCAAGGCAACCCGACCCAAAAATTCTTACAGTTTCCCCGGAGACAATTTCAGACATCCGTGTTGGTGGTGATCTTACTTTACCTTTGGCGACCTTACCCTTCCGTTGGTGACCTTACCCTTCCGTTGGTGACCTTACCCACCCGTTGGTGACCTTACCCTTCCGTTGATGATCTTACCCTACCGTTGGTGACCTTACCCTCCCGTTGGTGATCTTACTCTTCCGTTGGTGACCTTACCCTTCCGTTGGTGATTTTACCCTCCTGTTGGTGATCTTACCCTTCCGTTGGCGACATTACCCTTCCGTTGGTGATCTTACCCTCCCGTTTGTGACCCTACCCTACCGTTGGTGACCTTACCCTCCTGTTGGTGACCTTACCCTTCCGTTGGTGACCTTACCCTTCCGTTGATGATCTTACTTCCTCCAATATTTGTATTTACCATCGACTGCCTTACATTCATTGGCGAACCTATTTTTCTGATACTTAACGATCTTCCTTTTATCTTTCATCTGCAATCTCAATTTGTCCCCGTTGGTGATCGTACACATATCGACTTTTATAACGCCATAGTCGACTTTTATAACGCCATAGTCAACTTTTATAACGCCATAGTCGACTTTCAGAACGCCATAGTCAACTTTCATAACGCCATAGTCGGCTTTCATAACGCCATAGGCAACTTTCATAACGCCATAGTCGGCTTTCATAACGCCATAGTCAACTTTCATAACGCCATAGGCAACTTTCATAACGCCATAGTCGGCTTTCATAACGCCATAGTCAACTTTCACAATGCCATAGTCAGCTTTCATAACGCTATAGTGACGGTATAGTCAACTTTCTTTGCTTATTTTTGCCTCTACTGACGATCTTTGCCCGCCACCACTTGCAATCGCACACACATAGGTTATACCCATTGCTCCATCTTACCTGCAGTTTTCCTTATCCCCCTCCCCTGGCCAAAGCTCCATCCTACCCGGTATCTCTCGTGGTAATGCTCCTCATGAAAATATTCTGAAGGGAGCGAAATCGACTCGAAGTATTCTCCCAAAAGAGGTTCCCCATTGTTGGTTAAGGAGACTAGATTCTCTTAATAGCTTCCTTCTATATTATGTACTTTTCGTGTTTCATGTTTATACGACCTGGGAGAGGAAGTGGGGAAGGAAGTGGAAAGGAAGAATTTGTGGAAGGACGAAAGAAAGTGAAGAAAAAGGTAAAGGGATGGAGGTATAAGGTTGAAGTGACAGCAGAAAGGGAGAAATGGGGAATGGGGTGGAAGGAGGAGGGAATACAAAAGAAGAGAGGGAAACGACGGAGGTTGGAAATAAGAAAACTAGAAATGGTAGGCTGGAAAAAGGGAAGAAAGTAAGTTAAAGAAGAAAGGGAGAGAAGAAGCATGCGAGATAGAAGAAATGTTGAACTATGAGAACTGGAGAATAAAGGAAGAAAAAGGGATTGTTAAATAGACAGAATGGAAGGAAAACATCGAATAATATTAAAGTAAGTAATGATATAGAGCAAATGTGAAGATATAAAAATGAGAGAGAAAGTAAAATGTGGAGAAAAAGGAAGAGTATAGAAAAATGAAGACGAAAAAGAAAGTGAAGAAAAATGAAGACGAAAAAGAAAGTGTAGAAAAATGAAGACGAAAAAGAACTGGGAAACATAGAGACTTGAGAAATGGTCAGTGCAATGTAAATGGAGAACCATAGTGGAAGGACACACGGAAGATAAACAAGAGAGGACAGTTAGGTCAGGCAGGAAATTGCTCTCTCTTTATTTTTGTGTATATTCATCAGGGAATTATAGAGACTGTATACAAGTAAGTTTGCAGAAAGAGACAGACGTAACTGTATTTTTAAAGTTTTATACAACTGCTCACCGCTTTTAGTCTAAATTCTGGATTGCCAAGACACATATAATTGTTTGCTTATATTCCTTCATTTGGCCTCAGTCAACTCAGTATCTCCCATCCTGTATAATCCTTTCTTCCCACTTGACAACATTCCCTGTCTGGGCCGTCAATACATTCCTCTACCAGCATCCACAATATTGCCACCATTCTCATCACCCTTGCCACCACTCCTCATCCACTCTGCCACTCCTCCCACAGCCCTCACTCCTACCATCAATCTCTACCAACACTCCTAACCCACAAACCATTCTCCATTCCTACTACCACTCTCGCCCCTTCCACCACTTCCAACTACTGCCATTACTCTCGGTGAAAAAGAAACAGAGATTGAAAGAAAAAATCTCTCGACTCTTAGATCGGCTTCGGCACAAATGAGATCACGGCTACTAAGTTCCCGATGAGGGTAAAAGCCGATAGTTGATGTAAATGTTTAATCGGCAAAGAGTTGGTGGTAAGTGGCTGGAAGAGGAAGAGGAAAAGGAGGAGGAGGAGGAGGAGTAGAGGGGAAGGAAAAGGAATGAGAGAGCAGTAGGAAAGGAGGACAGGGAGTAGAGATGCATAGTGAACGGGAGAGGTAAGGAGTCTCTCTGTCTCTGTCTCTGTCTCTGTCTCTGTCTCTGTCTCTCTCTCTCTCTCTCTCTCTCTCTCTCTCTCTCTCTCTCTCTCTCTCTCTCTCTCTCTCTCTCTCTCTCTCTCTCTCTCTCTCTCTCTCTCTTATTTCCTGTACGGCCCAGGCCGGAGGAAGTGGAGGGTGGGGAGAGAGCCTTCCACTTTGCTATCCTTATCTACGACTATCATTGGGGAATAATTCATTCTCTACCAGTAACCCTCTAATCAGGTCACCTCGTGTGGACCGTAAGGTCTGTTGTGGTCTGTGCTTCTATATAACTCTATGTAACTCTCTCTCTCTCACACACACACACATTATCTCTAGTTATCTATCTTTCTCTCTCTTTCTTTTTTCCTCTCTCTCTCTACAACAACTACAACTCCCTCCGACACACCCACACACGACCCTCATCGCATCTTTAAAAATAGGACACTGCCTCCCAAACCCGATTTCTTCCTCCATAACACCACAACCCAAACGATAATCCATTTAGTACTACAGAGAGAGAGAGAGAGAGAGAGAGAGAGAGAGAGAGAGAGAGAGAGAGAGAGAGAGAGATGGGGTGAGAAGGAAATTATTTTAGCGTGAGAGGGAGAGAGAGCGGTGGAAGAGAGGATGCAGAGTGAGAGAAATAAATGGTGTGGAAAGGGAGACATGCATTACATGCATACATGCATGCATGCATTTACACACATTCACACTCGTACGCACACACACACATGTACACACGCAACACACATCATACCATATACCATACACCCACACACACATGCGCGAGCGCGAGCAAGCAGTGAACGAAAATACAATAATTTCTATGCTGACGAAAAAATGCATTTCTATTCGTGTTTTTAGTGGTGTGCCTGTAAGTGGTAATAATGGAAGCACAAAGATTTCAGAAAGGTCCTGACTCATGTGTCCTACACCATATCAATACCACTGCCTCGCTATCCTTGCCTTCGTCCCATATCCTGTGTCTTACTTTTGCATTTGTCCTGTCTTTACACCTTACGCCCTGGTTTTGCTATTATTCCTGTCTCTTTACATTGAGTCATTGCAAACACCCCTTCTGCCTTTGTTCCCTGCCAATGCTCACATACGCTGACTTTAACCTTGCCTTCTCATGTGTTTTTCTATCCTCTGTCTACTCCTACTTCTAATTTCAGTCTCAATTACAACACTCGTCACATCACATCCTGGTCGTTACACTCGGCTTTTTCTCTCTTACTTTTACCATGTCCATATACAATACCAATGTTCCTACCCTTATCTATTCCCTCTTTACCTGACCCAAACCACTATCCCTTCCCTCTGTTCCTGTTGCCTTTACCACGACTCTCGACTCTATAGCTTCCCATTAGCCATGCCACTATCCCTCTGGTTATTAACTACTGCCGAAATACCTGAAGGAATTGTACCAACGCTGGCACATAATTTGCATGCATTGCCGGGGAAAAAGGGAGCGTTTTTGTGAGCGTGTGAAGGTAATTACGGTGCAAAAACGATATCTACTGAGCAAACGAAAAATGTTCTGTAATTCTACAAAATGTGGTGAACTCACCTTCCGTTACTTCAGATAATGTAAATGAAGCAAATAATCTCATTTACATTTACTATTATAAGTAATGAATGAAAAACATATGGGAAAGACGACAGTGAAATAATCCAATAATATATTAAATAATATACTGATATGCGATGATAAACATTTAAGACCCACGCGAGCAAATATACACAGGCGTCCAGTTTAGTTACACATACACACGACAACAAACACTATATCCGTGTACGGCCACACATTACCTCAAGCGCACAAACACAAAAGAATGCAGCATGTACAATTATTCACAAATACGGTCAATGAAAATAGATTGGCACACATATAGTACAACCAATAAAAAATAAATTAAGAGGAATTAATCCTACTCTTCCAGAGAGTCACAATCTATAAAAATAGTTTAGGATATTATAAAGGCAATCCCTCTCCACTGTTTTGCGATCGAATGTACAGTCATCCGCAGTTCCGGCTTGTACATTCTCTGAACCTAATGATCTTACCTGTTGCCTTTTTAACATCGACATTCTTTAATTAAGGGACCCTGTGATGTAGTCAGAAAATTGGAGTTATATGAGTCCTTCTAATAATGCCACGAAACACCACCTGTATGGAAGGAGCTTGTTTCTTGGCGTGGTCAGGAGGAATCACAAGCCTCCAGTTATCATACACGATCACAGGATCCTTAAAGCTCCTAATCAAAGCGTCTAAGCACGATGAGTTTGCGATTCAAAGAAAATAGTTGATTGCATCTCTACATGTATAAGCTAGATGTGTAGCTGTAAGTTTCTGTATGTATAACCACGCACATCATAATTAAAACAAAACAAACAAACAATAAACAAACAAATTAAGGAAAACACGACAACTTTACAACTTTTCACCCCTACAACACCTGTATGGGGTATGGGAGACTTTCTTCTTTCTTTGAGTGCGTTTCCACCTTTCATTTTTTTTTTATCACCGTTTCAAGACCAAAGAATGGATAAAAATGGAAATGCGAGATGAAAGAGAAGAGGCACAAAGGACGCTGGAGACAGACTAACGAAGGTACACATAACGGGAGCCCAAATTGACAGGGGTAGAGAGGATGGTCAAAGAGAAGAGTGAATGGGTGGCCTGTTGGGGTAGCTGGCTGGGTAGGTGGGTGGTGGTCAGGAGGGTACGTGGATAGGTAGAAGAATAGCATAGGTGATGGGGGAATATAGGGAAAGTTGGGGGAATATAGGGAAAGGGGGTGGGGAGAGAATAATGAGAGTACATGGAGGGGGAATTGTGAGGGAAGAAGAGAGTTAAGTGAGAGAGGAGGAGGAGAAGTGATGGAGGAGGAGAGTTGAGGGAAGAGGATGAGGAGAGGGGAGGGATGAAGAAAGGCGTGTGAGGCTGGATGGATGAGTGGCCAGAGAGAGAGAGAGATGGGATGGATGGAGGGAGGGAGGGAGGGAGTAGTGATGGATGGAGGGAGGAGGAGTAAAGGGGTGTGTGTTGGGTCAGCTCAGTAGAGGACAGGCGGGTATGTTGATGGCTAGAGAAGTATGAGAAGGATGTGAGGGAAGCACTGGGAAAAACAGAAGGGGTAGAAGAGGAGAGGGAGGGGGGAAACAGGGACTTGTGAACCATAGGGGAAGGGGGAGAAGTGTAAGAGGAAGGGCCTAAGTGTCGGGGGAAACGTGAAATGTATGTCAAAGGAAGAAGAGTTTGGGAAAAAAAACAAAGTGTATAAACAAATGGAAAACAGAGTGGCCAAGGTGAAAAAATATGAGATAGGAAAAAGTGTGCTTGAGTATGTGAGTGAGTGAGTGGGAGAATGAGTGAGTTGAGTAAGTGGATGCATGAGTACATAATTGAATGTGTGAGGGAGTGAGTGTGTGAGGGAGTGAGTGTGTGAGTGAGTGAGAGAGCTAGACACACTGGATGGGGTGAGAGAGTTATTGTATGGTCAGGGCAGTTATTGGGTGGGAGAGAGTGATTGGATGGGTAGGAATTACACCGGTTGGGAATGGGTAAGTGAGAGTGAGTAGGTGAATGGGTATATGATTGTGTGTGTGTGTGTGTGTGTGTGTGCGTGTGTGTGTGTGTGTGTGTGTGTGGGTGTGTGTGTGTATGAATGTGAGTGTGTGAGTTAATAAATGAGTGAAATATTCTTTGTGAGGGAATGACTGAGTGAGTGTGTACAAGAGTGTGATTGATTGCTCGGCTACATGGAGTTACGTCATGAATCCAGGATGAGTGAGCAGGAGTGGAAGAGGAGGATAATGAGGGCCTAGAGTCGTTTTGCTGTTCCTAGGGGAGAAGGTCTGTCATTTCAGTAACAGCTGATTCACGACAAACACTCAGAAGAAAAATAAAGGTTCTCTTCACTTTATGTTTACGTTATTCGATACTGTTTCCAGGATGCAAAAATATATCCTTTTCCTTTTCCTCTCTTCGTAATGCAATACGGCCTCACTGGTCGAAAACATTCAACAAATTCGCATGCTGCCCACTTCAAAATTCATTGGACTCGACCAGGGTAATATCTTATTTCCTTGCAAAATATGCATTATCTTTCAAACTATTTCTTGCACCATCAGGTTTATGGCCCTTAAAGAAAGGTGGACATTCACGAATGTTGTGTATTCTATTTTTTTATTCACAATTTGTTTTCCACAACATTGCAAGCTTACCTCAGTCAATAATCATCATATACTGAATTACTAAGTAGTGCCTACCTTGACGGGTGCCTCTGAAGTGAACCTGGCAAACAGACGGGATTTGGCCATAATATAAATTGACATTGTAAGATGACATTTTCCCAGATCACATTGCACACTACACACACACACACACACACACACACACACACACACACACACACACACACACACACACACACACACACACACACACACACACACAAACGTTAATATTGCTAACCAAATTACATTTTTTAATACGATGAATATAATTACTCTTCTCTTAACCTTCTCTTGTGCATGAATTATTATCTGTCGTTGCAGGGTGGGATATTTGTAGGCTGACACCATCGGCCACCTTAGTTATTCGTATAAAGTTGATAGATTCTTTTGTCAGCAGCTAATGAAACGAGCAAAAGGAAGTCATCTTTCTCCAAAACTCTGCCATTAAACAGATCCCTTGCATTTTTACTGGGATACTATTTACTGTATATATAGACATTTCTAGTATATATTGGAGGAATCAGTAGCCAACCAATTTGACCACACGAGACTACCTACTCTTCTCTCACCAAATTAAGCAACTACGATTTAGAAAAACAAAACACACACACAAAAGTAAATAAATAATAATAAACAAAATAACCATAAAGAAAAACCTACACAAAACAAAAAACAAAGCACACACACACACACACACACACACACACACACACACACACACACACACACACACACACACACACACACACACACACACACACACACACACACACACACACACACACACACACACACACACACACACACACACACACACACACACACACACACACACACACACACACACACACACACACACACACACACACACACACACACACACACACACACACACACACACACACACACACACACACACACACACACACAAAAGTAAATAAATAAATAAATAAATAATAATAATAACAATAAAGAAAAACCTCCAAAAAAAACAAAGTACACACACACACACACACACACACACACACACACACACACACACACACACACACAAAAGTAAATAAATAAATAAATAAATAATAATAATAACAATAAAGAAAAACCTAAAAAAAAAAAAGCACACACACGCACACAAAAGTAAATAATAATAAAAAAAAAAAAAAAAAAAAAAAACCTAGAAACTACAACATGACACCAACGTGAGTCAAGTGGCGTGTGAGGTGCCGCCGGAAATATTAAGACACAAAAAGAGCCATTAGGTACACAGCCTCATTATAAAAGGGGTCATTAAGTCGGCACATTAAGGGGAGCAACTACTGTCATAAAGGCGTAACGAGGCTGCTACAACCAAACTACGCCAGCATCCGGAACCACACTAAGCTGCCACACACACACACAAATACACACACACACACACATCTAGACATACATACACACACACACACACACACACACACTCATAATCCTACATACATACATACACACATCTAGACCTACATACACTCACACACATCTAGACCTACACACACACACACACACACACACACACACACACACACACACACACACACACACACACACACACACACACACACACACACACACACAAATCTAGACCTACACACACACACACACACACACACACACACACACACACACACACACACACATACATAACATAAGCTCACATCTAGACCTACACACACACACACACACACACACACACACACACAGACACACACACACACACACACACACACACACAACATAAGCTCACATCTACACCTATATATTGACACGCACACAAATATATGCACACACACACATAACACAAGTGCATATCTAGACATACAGCCACGCACACAAATACATGAATACACACAGACAGACACACACACACATACATATATCACTTTCTCATTTCCCTTCTTCGTTTTTTTCCTTAATTTCGTCCTCGTTATCTCTTTTCCTGGCTATTCCTCTTTACTTTCATATTCTTTATTCTCTAATTAATTCTCTGTAGCTTCCTCTACTTTTCTTTTTATTCAATTATAATCTACTTCTCATTTTCCATTACATCCCTCTGAATCCCTTTGTAATCTTCTGTATATCTTTAGCATTTTCCCTCCGCCCTTCTTCCCTCCATTTCTCCCTTTCCACTTCCTTAATCCAGCTCCTTCCAACCCTCATCTCACGAGCCTCTTCCCTTCCCTTCCCTTCCCTCCTATACTCTCTCTCCTTGCTTCCTCTTTCCATAATCCCACGGTATCCAGTCTTGCTATCCCTACTTTATATTTTTCTCTCCTCTTCTTCCCTGTCTTCATATTCAGTACTTGTCTCCTTTCCTTCCTATCATATTTCATGCTTCCTTTATTTCGTTTTCTCATTTTCTTTCCTCTTAACCATTTTCAACATCTGTATTTCTGTTTATTCCTTCTCTTTCCGGGATTACCTACATCATATTTTTCCCCCCATTCCACCTTTTCCTTTCTCACTCTCTATCTCTCTTTCTCACTCTCCCATTTTTCCTCTCGTTGCACTTCCATCCCTACCCTATCCTCCCCTGTCCCCTTTTCGTCACTGTCCTCCTATACCTGCCTTCTGTGTTTACCTCTCCCCCTTTCTTCATTTCCTCTCACTTATTCCCCTCTTTTTCTACCACTCGATTTCCGTCTCTCTCACTCGCGTTCCTCACATTTCCTCCCTCTCTCCGTCCCTCCTTTCCCCCTCGACTAGCCTACCTTCCTTCCTCCCTTTCCTTCCTCTCCTATCCACATCTATCCCATTCTCCTACCACTCAATCCCCTTCCTATCTCCTTTTTTACCTCACTTTTTTCCTTTCCTTATCCTCTACTACCCACTTCTCATTTTTTTCCCTTCCTCTCCCACCCTCCCCTTCCGCATATAAAGTTGGGGAGGCTGTTTCACCCGATCTGTCACGACCAAGCGGCCCACTAATTGCTACTGTAATTTGCAATGGGCCAAAAAGACTGTCGGAGGTTTGCAATCTGGTGGGTTATGGAGTTTGCAATTTGCTGTGGGGGGGGGGGGGAGGGGGAGGAGGAGGAGGGGAAGGGCGGCTATGGAGGGGAAGGAGTCAAGGAAGTAGGAACGAGCAGGGAGATGGGGAAAGTGGGGAATGTGGCCAAATAGTGAGATGAGGAAGGAATGAGGAGGGAGCATTAGGCAATGAGGAAAGGGGAAATGGGGCTTGGAACAATGATGGAAGGGGTATAATGGATGGCTAGAAGAGCACAGTATACAGAGAAAGAAAGTAAATTAAACAGAGGAAGAAAGTAAAGTATAAAGAGGAAGAGAGATGGTTGGAAGAGAGAGAGGAGGAGAGGAGGAGGAATCATTGAAGGAGGAAGCAAGGATGATGGGACTGAAAACCATCGAGAGGGAGTATACAGTACGGTGGAGTTGCTGAGTGTGGGCTGTAAGTGAGTGGTAGTGGCTGAGGTGACCATATAGGCAATGTAGTGAGTCGAGTGGCAGTAGGGGAGGAGAGGGAGAGTAGAGAGCAGATGGAGCAGAAAGCAGGAGGAGTAGGGTGCAGTAAAAGAGCGAAAAGGAGAAGGAGTAAGATGAGAAGCAGGGAGCGGTATAAGGAGCAAGGAGGAAGAGGAGTAGGAGGAGGAGGGGAAGTAGGGAACGGTATAAGGAGCAGGAGCAGGAGGAAGAGGAGTAGGAGAAGAAATAGGGAAGGGTACGAAGAAAAGGAGGAGGACATGTACAGAGGAGTAGGAGGAGATAATGGAGGAGAGCTGGGATTAGGAAGAGGAAGAGGAGGAACAAGGTGTGTGTTGGGCTTGGGGACAGTGTGACAGTGAGGGGCAAGCAAATAGATTGGAAGAATGGTCTAAGGGTTTTTATTTTTCTCCTCTATCTCAGCCACTTTCCTCCTTTTCCCTTGCTTTCACTGCATGGCCTCTCTCTCTCCCTCACCTATATTCTTTACTCTTTCCTTTTTTTATCTGAGCGCTGCCCCTCTCCTCTATTTCCCTCCACTTCCTTCCTCTCTTCCTACCTCCTCCTATCTTTTCTCGTTTATTCCTATTCTCTGTATCAGCCTC
>JAWQEG010005935.1:17500-20926 GCA_033782935.1 Petrolisthes cinctipes | reverse complement strand
AGAGAGAGTGTGTGTGTGTGTGTGTGTGTGTGTGTGTGTGTGTGTGTGTCGCAAGTTCATATTTCAATCCATCTTCTTGTGGAATGTGTGAGAAACTGTATAAAAAAAAACACCAACATTTTTTTTTACTCTACTATGCAATCATTCTCGTACTCTGAAAAAAAAAAAACAACACGAATCAATCACTTCACTTGTCCCATAAATAAAATAATCTCACAAAAATAATCCCAGCTAATAAATAATCTTCTCCTCACATTAGGTATATACAGTACAGTACCAAATTCGAATCCTACAACAAAGTTACTCCTCCTAGAATGAAAAACACTTCCATATATACGTTTCCTTTTATCGTAGTGGGACGGGATGAGATGGATACAATACAATATCTCTATAGCATATTATTTCCTTGAGGAGATAATATTTTCATTGTCCTTTCTTCTTCCCCAAAGCACATCATCACTCCATTTACTCAGACCAATAATACAAAAGGACTCTAGGGGAATTATGAGGACCTTAATCCAACCCTAATAATATCCGGCATTAATATCCTATCCTATCCTATCCTATTCTACTCTCTCTCTCTCTCCCTCTCTCTCTCTGTAATAATATCCAACATTAATATCCTATCCTATCCTATTTTATCTTTATCCTCTCTCTCTCTCTCTCTCTCTCTCTCTCTCTCTCTCTCTCTCTCTCTCTCTCTCTCTCTCTCTCTCTCTCTCTCTCTCTCTCTCTCTCTCTCTCTCTCTCTCTCTGTATTAATATCCAACATTAATATTATATCGTATTCTATTCTCTCTCTCTCTCTCTCTCTCTCTCTCTCTCTCTCTCTCTCTCTCTCTCTCTCTCTCTCTTTGCCCCAGTTCATCCCTTGCTCTGACGGATCATATAATATATACACTTCTTCCCACTCCTTTACTGCTGTCATTACCTACCAGTCAGTCTATCCCATCATGTAATAATTTCCAGCCAGTATTCAGTAAGCTTCTTTTGTCTCTTCTCTATCCCCCTTTCTCCTCTCGTGGTCCTATCTATCTCATTACTATCTCATCGCAGGTCAATCTCCCCGATCCTCAGAGCCTGCCAAACCCATACCTCCAACTCCTTACCCTCAAAGCCTGACAACTCCTTACTCCCAACCTGACAACTCCTTACCTCCAACCTACAAACCTCTTTCACTCAATTTGCCAATCCCTTACTCCTGATGAATAAGTGTGTGTGTGTGTGTGTGTGTGTGTGTGTGTGTGTGTGTGTGTGTGTGTGTGTGTGTGTGTGTGTGTGTGTGTGTTGTCAGTGAAGTGTCTGTAGTGTCTTATAGCTTTGTAATTATTCTATAGATGTACCGTACGTTTTGGCCTTGAAGTAGACAGACGGTCTTGTAAACTGTAATGAACGCCACATGGAGAAACTGAATCCTACTACACCCCCAACACATACATTAACTTTATCATATATTCACACACGGTATATATGACTCACTCACTCACTCTCTCTCTCTCTCTCTCTCTCTCTCTCTCTCTCTCTCTCTCTCCTCATAATATGTACAACCTTTTTCATACATTCACATATTTGATCTATCTCTCTCTCTTTCTCTCTCATTGACCCCCCCCCCCTCAAAATATGGACAACTTTCTCATCATTCACATATTTGATCTTTCTCAAAATATAGACAACTTTCTCATACAGTCACATATTATCTCTCTCTCTCTCTCTCTCTCTCTCTCTCTCTCTCTCTCTCTCTCTCTCTCTCTCTCTCTCTCTCTGAACATTTCCAGAGAATATATATGTTGTGTGGGACAAAATAGCGTGGAGTGGTGGAGGAGGTCTGGGCCGAGCCACCATGAGGAACTAATCAAGGGAAGCGCAGCCTAAGCCTCTTATTCGCTCATCAAGTTACTCTTTACCAATCTAATTATCCCTCTGTGGTGGAGGCTTCGCGGGGGGTGAGGAGGGGGGGGGGGCTGAATTGAGGTTAGAGGTTGGGGAGGGGTGTGGGGGTGGTGGGGTTAAGAGGGAAGGGGGTGGTGGGGTTAAGAGGGAAGGAGGTAACTCGTGTAAGGTCACACATATACTGTAGGGGGTCAAAGGGGGTCAGGTTGGGTTGGGTTGGGTTGGGTTGGTTGGGTAGGGGAGATGGGGGAGACTGATTAGGGGAGAGAACAGATAAGATGGGAGAGGAAGGATGAGAGAAAAGGGAGAGAGAGAGAGATAGATGATGAAGACAATGTATGAAGGGAGAGAGAGAGAAAGGGCAGAGAGGGAAGGAGGACAATAAAAACAAGAGGTGTAAGTTGAAATGGAGAGAGATAAGGAAGGTAAATAATGGAGGTGAAAGAGAAGGGGAGAGACGAGAGGAAGACAATGAAGGGATGTTAAAGGGAGAAAGAGGAGAGAGATGAAAGGAAGGACTGGTGGAAGGAAGATGGTGGGTAAAGAGGTCATGCATGGGGCTTCAGGGGGTTGTCTTAGGAGGTCAGTTAAGGTCATACCAACTTAGGGAAGGAAGGAGTAACGTGAACAGGAGAGGAGAACAGTGAAAAAAAAAGAAGGGGAAGAATAAAAGGCAGAATATTGGGTTAGGGAGAACGAACACATACATAGGGAAGAGGGTTCAAAATAGGGTGAATCAGAAAAGAAGGAAGAGAAGAATAGGGAAAGGATTGATGAGGACAAAAAAAAAAAAAAAAATGATGATAAAGAACGATAACCAAAGATACAATAGAAGAATCGAATAGGGGGATAAGGAAAGTAGGAATCAAGGATGGAATGACGACGAAAGGATAAGGAAGGATAGTGAGGGAATGAGGGAAACTTCTTCAGTCTCCTGGGATGGGAAGGGTCGGACGAGGAGGAAGGTGGGATGATGATGATGATATGAGACGATGACGACGACGAGGAGAGAGGGGAAATGAGGGGAAATGAGGGCACTGTGGGGACGTGGGGGTATAGACTGGATGAACTCTTGTGGGGAAAACGTAGACATATGACCACAGTAGATGAGGAAGGGAAGAAGGGAGGCTATAGGTGGTGGTGGGGTGGGGTGGGGGGAGAGATGCAAGGGGAGGGAAGGAGGGAGGCTAATGGTAGGGAGACAGGGGGGGAAGATGCAAGGGAAGTAAGGGAAGGAGGGAGGCTAAAGGTGGGGGGAGGGGGGGGGGAAGAGATGCAAGGGAGCAAGGAAAGGAGGGAGGCTGAAGGTGGTGGAAGGGGTGGGAGATGCAAGGGGAGGGAAGGAGGTAGACTAAATGGGAAGGAAGGGGAGGGAGGGGAAGGGTGGGAATCATTACAAGGGGAACTAGAGGACACGCTAAAGGATGAGAAGGGGGATCAAAGGAAGGCTAGGACACGTTAGAGGAATGCAAAGGGGGGTGGGTGGGGGTGGGTGGGGAGGGATCAAAGGGGAGGCAGAGAGAGAGGACACGTGGG
>JAWQEG010005935.1:0-12500 GCA_033782935.1 Petrolisthes cinctipes | reverse complement strand
AAAAGCCGATACAGGCGGCCTTCCTCGCCCTGGGGAAAATAAATGTTGTCTGCCCGGGGTAATTTTTCAGCAGAATTATTTTAATGGAAATCGTAAATCCCTTTCGGCCCGAGAATTATGGGTCTGAAAGTTGGAAAATCTAATCATGTCAGACGCACAAACAGAGAGACATACAGAGAGATAGATATAGTGTTTTAAAGTACTGAGTCAACACTATGTAAACACCTTTTATTTTATTGTATGTGTGTTTTAAAGTATTCAACACTATGCAAACACCTTTTATTGACTGTATGTGTGTTTTAAAGTACTCGACAATATGCAAACACCATTATTTTATTGTATGTGTGTTTTAAAGTACTCGACAGCATGCATACATACATACATACACCTTCTTTTGTTTCCATGTGTGTTTATATTCATTGATTGATTGATTGATAGATATTAGGCGCCGCAACAGCGAGGTCATATAGTGCCAGGAGAAGGTGATAGAGAGGCGAGACAACAAACAGGAAGGAAATAGAAAGAAAAGAGGGACAGTTGAAAGATTGAAAAGGAGTGCCTGGGGCCGAAGGGGAGCCAAAACCCTTAATTAAAGTACTGCCCTCATCACTACAGGCAATACCCCCCCCCCCTCCTCCCTACGTGGCAATGAGGGGGAATCGGTAACCTCAAATTTTCCCACCACAAAAATCATGCATCTCTTTCGTGTCAAGCATGTCCCTGAATGTCTGAACGAATTTCCACATAATTATACAGTACATACTTTTATATTCCCAGCCTAGAGTGGGAAAATATAGTTGGTTGTTCTATTGTGCATGGTGTGAATAAATAATGGGTTTGAAAATATAGTATTATAATTTTCCCAGGCCCTATCGAAATTATAGCATTATAATTTTCCCAGGCCCTATCGAAAATATAGCATTATCATTTTCCCAGGCCCTATGAACTATATATAATGCCTCGAATATATATAAACAGTAATAGTGAAGGACGAGTGAGTGAAGTGTGTGAATATGTGAGTATAGAGATAAATATATATAGATGTGAGATAAAGGAGTCACGTTCAATCAATATAAAAGTCATGGTTTCTAAAAGACTGACTGGATTGATTGATGTCTCTCCATGTATGTGCCTATAGGGTCTGTCTATGTGGGTATCGTCAGCTTTTCTTACACATCATGACCTTTCAGTTCCATATGGTCGAAGAATAATCAATAATGTGTGAGTGGAGGCAGAACTAGGAGGAAGAGTGAATATACAAGTGAGATATTCGTATGTGAAGAAGCTGCATGTTGGAGAGGAAAGGATGTGAGGAAGGGTAAGATGGAAGTGTGTGATATGTAAATTTAAAAGAAGGAGGAGAAGGAGGAAGGGAGAGGAGGAGGAAGAGGAAGGGAGAGGGGGAGGAGGAGGAAGGGAGAGGGGGAAGAGGAGGATGTAGAAGAAGTAGCAAGGGAGAAGAAAGGAGGAGGAGGAGGAAGGGAGAGGGAAAAGAAAGGAGGAGGAAGGGAGAGGGGGAAGAGGAGAAGGAAGAGAGGGGGGAGAGGGGGAAGGGAGAGGGGGAAGTGGAGGAAGTAGGAAGAGAGGAGGAAGAGGAGGAAAGGAGACGGGGAAGTGGAAGAAGTAGGAAGGTAGGAGGAGAAGGAGGAAGGGAGAGGAGAGGAGAGGACGAGGAGGAAGGGAGAGGGGGAATAGGGAGGGTGACGCGATCTTTTCCACCGTCTAAAAATTCCATCGACTCTAAAGGTTCCATCTACGTTGTCTGTTTGTATGTTTCAAGTCAAGAGTTTTTTTTTATATTATTTTGCGTTTCCATCTCTACATATATTTTGGTTCTCGTGTAAAAGATTCCTCATTCATCTCGTAGATAATAAATACATGTATATATATCACACACTACAATTCATTCTTTAATAAAAAAGTTAATATCACTTCCATTTCTTAAGAGGATAGATAGAATACTTTTGTTACTTTGGAGTGCCTTGATTCCTCCAAAGTTGTATGCCAGGAAACAGACCCCAATGAAGAAAAATAATGGTATCCTGTTGCCTGGAATCATTTGCTCCAGATTTACCAACACTGTACTACTCCCTTTAATATATTTCATCTTAAAGGTTGACAATAAGATTTCTTCATCTCCTCGGTTTTCATTCTCATCTCTCTCGTATAATAACACGTTTTTTTGCATTTTTATATTATTATGATGGATGTTTTTGCTTCATCTCCAAGTTTTTATTTACACCTTTGTTTCATTACACTTCATTTTTAATTTTCGTGTAGAATTATATGCTTCGTTTTCAAGTTTCCATTCATATCTTGCTTCTATAAAAAAAAAAAATCATTTTCGTGTTGAATGTTTTGCTTCATTCCCAAAGTTTTCATTCACACCTCGCTTCCATAACATTATCTATTTTTTTTATTTTTCATATTTATGTTGAATGTTTTGCTTAATTTCCAAAGTTTTCTCTGGAATATTATGTCTTGACTTCCACTCCATCTGCTCCAAAACTGAACCAACCATCTCACCCTTGTATAATTCGATACCTTATTAAGGATACAACTTCCTTAATCTCTACAAAAGTTTGGCGCTAATGAAGTTGTGGAGAAGTCGAGGATAAACTAACTTCTGGGTCATGACCGCCAACACTACGATGCTAAGCTGTGAATAAGAGTTGAGTGAGTGAGTGAGTGAGTGATGAATTGAAGCGTGGTGACTGGAGGGTGATAATGAGTGGTGGTGGTGAGTGACGGATGATGAGTGGTGGTGAGTGAATGGTTGTGGTGATTGGTGGTGAGTGGTGGTGGTGAGTGACTGGTGGTGGTTGGTGAGTGGTGGTGAGTGAAGGGTGATGAGTGGTGGTGGTGAGTAACGGATGGTGGTGACTGGTGGTGATGAGTGAAGGGTGATGATCAATGGATGAATGGTAAACAAAAGTGCACAGTGATGATGAATGAAAGCAAAATAAAGAAACGAGTTGAGTGGTGGTGAATGAATAATAATGCTCAGAGGAGTGAGTGAGTGAGTGGTGGTGAATGAATGATAATGCTCAGAGAAGAGGAGTAAGTGAGTGAGTGAGTGAGTGAGAGGGAGTGAATGAATGATAATGCTCAGAGAAGAGGAGTGAGTGAGTGAGAGGGAGTGAACAAATGATAATGCTCAGAGAAGAGGAGTGAGTGAGTGGTGGTGAACGAATAATAATGCTCAGAGAAGAGGAGTGAGTGAGTGAGTGAGTGACGAGTGTGTTTTCATTTAATTTCACGACACACAACAATGGGTACTCAGTGTTGATGTTGGTGAGGGGTGAGAGGTAGTGAGGGAGATGGGAGATGGATGGAAGCTGTGTTGGTGAGAGGAATGAGAGAGAGGGAGATGGATAGATGGATGGATGGGAAGCTGTGTTGGTGAGAGAAGGAGATGGATTGATGGATTGGAAGCTGTGTTGGTGAGAGGAATGAGAGAGAGGGAGATGGATAGATGGGAAGCTGTGTTGGTGAGAGGAGATGGATTGATGGATTGGAAGCTGTGTTGGTGAGAGGAATGGGAGACTGAAGATGGAAGGATGGATGGAGGGATGGATGGATGGAAGCTGTGTTGGTGAGAGAAATGGGAGACTGAAGATGGAAGGATGGATGGAAGCTGTGTTGGTGAGAGGAATGAGAGAGAGGGAGATGGATAGATGGATGGATGGGAAGCTGTGTTGGTGAGAGGAATGAGAGAGAGGGAGATGGATAGATGGATGGATGGGAAGCTGTGTTGGTGAGAGAAGGAGGTGGATTGATGGATTGGAAGCTGTGTTGGTGAGAGAAATGGGAGACCGAAGATGGAAGGATGGATGGAGGGATTGGAAGCTGTGTTGGTGAGAGGAATGAGAGAGGGAGATGGATAGACGGATGGAAGGATGGAGTGAGGGAGGGACGGAGTGAGGGAGTGAGTGAGTGAGGGAGTTGTTAGTGATGATGAGGTCCTGAAACTTTGGTTAGCATTTGATTTTTAGTTTTTTTAATTTTCCTCCCATAACTTTCTCCCTCACTTTTAATACAATCAACCTCGAAAATCCTTCTTATATATTACTCTTTCAAAATTCTGTCGAGTCTTGACAACTTGACCGTAAAAAAATGTGGGGATCTTTCAAAATTAGACGTAGAATTTTTCCTTTTCCCTAACATGAACAGCATCGTCAATATTTTTATAGTTACAGTCGAGCCTTGATATAACATAATGAAATAGTTGTATCTACTACTACTACTACTACTACTACTACTACTACTACTACTACTACTACTACTATTCCTTCTCTCAATGAAGACTACCACATGTTTTCCCAGGCTTCTTTTATTCATTACCATACAGAATAAGTTAGTGATCTATTGGGTCTGTATTAAATGACTCGAGTTACATGAATCAGTATGAAAGAAAAAAAGGGAGACACATATTGAATAAAAGGTTCATTTGACACGCTTGAGGAAACGAGTAATAACAGAAAAAAACGGAGAAATAACAGGACAGAAAAAGGAGAAATAACAGAAAAAACGGAGAAATAACATAAGAGAAAAAGGGGAAATAACAGAAAAAAACGGAAATAACAAAATAACAGAGAAAAAAAAGGAAAAATCACGGAATAACAGAAAAAAAATGCGGATTTTTAACCCCATCGGAACTCAAGGTTTTATTTAGACATTTATCACATTAGCACCTACTTCCTCCTTCCTCCGTCCTTTACCTTCCATTTTCGAGGCCAAATGTGATCCGTTCAGAATTACCGGTGTCCTGTCGTCTCCAGAGAACAAGATGGAGGACGGGAGAAACGGTATTTTGATTACATAACCGAGGAGAATGTGTTAGCGTGATAGGTCGTTAGTAGAGCTTACAATGGTCGACTAGCCAATCCTACTAGGGGCGAGACAGGGAAGGGAGGGGGTGCTTTAACTATCCTCTGTCAAATATTGACTACTTAAGTCCTCGTAAGAGGGTCTTAGAAAATCAATTACGGGAGGCGCGGGCCACACTTTTAAAAGATTTTCACCGGAATTCCTCATCACAGGAACTCCCTTCATTTCTCCAGCAGCCCTCACAATACAACCCCTTCACACGGAAACACGGACAATGTCACTATTTTTCACAGCCTTCACAACACAACCCCTTTACACAGAAACACTGACACTATTTTCACTACCAAGCAATACAACACCATCACACGGAAACACGGACAATGTCACTATTTTTCACAGCCTTCACAACACAACCCCTTCACAATACAACCCCTTTACACGGAAACACTGACACTATTTTCACAACCAAACAATACAACCCCTTCATCACACGGATACTATCATTATTTTCACTAACAAACAATACAACCCCTTTACACTAAAACACGGACATTGTCACTATTTTTACAATACAACCCCTTCACACAGAAACACGGACAATGTCACTATTTTCACTACCAAGCAATTCATCACTACTACTATCACCATCATATAGAAAACACCACCATTACAACACAACCCCTTTACACGGAAACACGGACACACTATTTTCACAACCAAACAACACAATACCTTCACACGGAAACCCGGATACTATCACTATTTTCACAACCAAACAATACAACACCATCACACTGGAAACAAGAACACTCACTATTTTCACAACCAAACAATACATCACTACTACTATCACCATCATCATCATCATCATATAGAAAACACCACCACCACCACTACCACCTTCACAACACAACCCCTTCCCACGGACACTGTCACTGTTTTCACTACCACACAATACATCACTACTACTATCACCATCACCACCTCAGCAAAAACAAAAGACACTATCACCACTACGAACACCATCTCTCTATTATTTTCCCTTTAACATTATAACCACCACTACCACCACAACTACCACTACCACTAACAACAACATCTATATTATCTTAACCACAACCACCACAACTACCACCACAACCACTACCACTAACAACATCTATATTATTTTCCCTTCAACATTATAACCACAACCACCACCACAACTACCACCACTACCACCACCACCACAACTACCACCACCACCACCACCACCACCATCTCTATTATTTTCCCTTCAACATTATAACCACCACAACTACTACCACCACCAACAACAACATCTCTATTATTTTCCCTTCAACATTATAACCACAACCACCACCACAACTACCACCACCACCACAACTACCACCCACCACCAACATCTCTATTATTTTCCCTCCATCATAATAACCAACACTTCCACCAACAACATCTCTTATTATTTTCACTCCAACATTATAACCACAACCACCATCACAACCACCACCAACATCTCTATTATTTTCCCTCCAACATTATAACCACTACAACCACCACCACCAACACCAACATCATAATAACCAACACAACCACCACTACCACCACCACCACAACTACCACCCACCAACATCTCTATTATTTTCCCTCCAACATTATAACCACTACAACCACCAACACCACCACAACTACCACCCACCACCAACATCATAATAACCAACACAATAACAACAACCACCACCACCAACAACAACATCTCTATTATTTCCCCTGCAACATGTCAATAATTACTCCACAACAACAACAGCAACAACAACAACAACAAAAATTCCCACGTCCAATTTTAAACAAAGGTAATCCCCCCCCCCTCCCCACACACACACAGACAGACACAACATGTATTTAGCTATAGGTTATTAAATGTAATTACTCAGGTTTATTATTCTAAATGATACGAGTGAATGAAAAAATATATTATTAGGTTCGTGGTATCAGTGAAAAACCGAGTGATGTTTTATGATGAAAGAAACATATTAATTAAAGTAAAAAATATGGATTAAAAGACATGAAATAGAATCAAAATATCAAGCAAAAGCAAATTTAAAAATCCAGTAATGTTTTATGAGAAAAGAAACATTAATTTAAGTAAGAAATATGAATTAACAGACATGAAATAGAGACAGAAAAGTAAGCAAAAGCAAATTTATAAATACATAAGTAATACAACTGTGACTATAATATAGATAAAAGAATTTCATGCAAATTAATATAAATCTACCTCAAAATAATAAATGTTTCGTGCAGCATTAATAATGTTTCCATAATAATGATATATATTATTAATTTTATTCTTTCTTTTATTATTATTATTATTACTATTTTTATTATTTTTGTTTGTATCATCATCGTTATTATTTTTAATATAATATTATTATTACTATTATCATCATTATTATTGTTATTAGTATTATTATTATTTGAATCATCATCGTTATTATTTTTATTATATTATTATTACTATTATCATTATTATTATTATTATTATTTGTATCATCATCGTTATTATTTTTATTATATTATTATTACTATTATCATTATTATTATTATTATTATTATCATTAATATTTGTATCATCATCGTTATTATTTTTATTATATTATTACTATTATTATCATTATTGCATCCAGTGTAAAGGTCCAAGTAATCGAGGCCTCCCAAATAATGAAAAGGCGTAAAAAAAAAAAAAAAAAAAAAAAAGTGAACGTTTTATTTAGCCAAACCAATGTTGAAATATCCCGGGTTTGGCAGAGGAGAGTAGAGATAATGTTTTTGTTTTTTTTCAATAATTATTACAGATGAAACATTAGAAGTACGAATCGGTCTTTTGTGAACAATACTTTCCCTAATGCTTGGTGAATCTTTTTTTTTTTTTTTTTTTTTATCTATTTTTGAGTTTACAGGCTACAAAGACTTGGAGATGTGAACTAAAATACAATACCATGGAAGGATGGAACTCTTTTATGGGACCCTGTGTTGTATGTAGTTAGTAAATTGGAGGTTAGTGAGTCCTTCAAATATTGCCACGAAACACACACACACACACACACCTATATTGAAGGACCTTGTTTCAGGGCATAGTCAGGAGGAATCAGAAGCCACCAAGTCTCTCTCTCTCACACACACACACACACACACACACGATCACAGGGTCCTTAATAATTGACAAGGCTACGCTACGATGAAGTTTCTCAAATCAGTGAACATCGACATGCTTTCGTTAACATTATATATATATCTATCTATCTAATTTACTCGTGTACGTACGCTTTCTGACACGCAAGGGTTTCAAGGTTCAGCTATCAAATTGTAGTACAGTTGAACACATAGATTGGTGATACAGCCTATATAGACTAGAGAAGAAAAGATGCTCGTCCCTCTATCTTTGGTAATCAGTGAGGTCTGTTGTGGTCTGTGTATCTATGTAACTCTATGTGACTATTGCCTGCCATTTACTTACTATTATTATTACCATCACAAGTACTGGTTTCTGTTCCAGGTATATCCTACAGGGTGTTTATTTAAGGGGGTGCGGGAATAGGGGGACAGGCTTTGGGGGGGTGCGGGGGGTTTTGGGGGGTCGTGGCTGTAGCATAAATAATAATCTTGTAATCAATTTCATGCCTCGTATCATTCCTGTATCGTCACCTGCTAACATATAAGGTCCGAATAAAAATAGATAACATAGCTTTAAATTCAGTTAAAACATTAAAATAATAATAATAATAATACTAATAATGGACCTATGAAATTCGTCAGAGGGACCGCCAGCCAGCCAGCAGCCAAACATTACAATTTATTTTTTCTATAAATGTGAACTCTTCCTGTCGGCTGATACTGTCAATTTTCATTCACTAACAGCAGCATCACCGACCATCCAGAGTGTGTGTGTGTGTGTGTGTGTGTGTGTGTGTGTGTGTGTGTGTGTGTGTGTTAGGGAACGAGTACTTGGACCTGTATTACATAGAGTCGAATAAGGGTGTGTGTGGGTGTGTGTGTTAGGACCTGTACTACATAGAGTCGAATAAGGGTGTGTGTGTGTGTGTGTGTGTGTGTGTGTGTGTGTGTGTGTGTGTGTGTGTGTGTGTGTGTGTGTGTGTGTGTGTGTGTGTTAGAACCATAAACCTTAAAAAGTATATAAAAAAAAAATCATCAGAAGACAATTATTATCAGTATTTTTATCATTATCATATTATTATTAGTATCAGTATTTTTTTGAGGGTCCACCAGAAGCCTCCAAAATTTAGTGTAATAATAGTAAACTTACACTAATGCCACACAACTTCAAAATGTCACATGAACTCTCAGCTGAGCAAAGACTTCCAGGACCCCAGTGTAGTAAATATGTCAGTAGAGTCAACACAGGAGTCAAGTTAGAATGTGTTTGTTCCATTATCATCACTTTCAAACGCCTAATACCTTCTTGTGTAATGGATCAAGGGAAATGGCATCTAATCATTCTAATGGGTCTATCACACTGACACCTATTTTCCTCCGTTTCCCATCCATCATCCTCCGATCTAAAGCTAAATTTGTCCTGGCTAATAATCCTCGTTGTCTTCTACACCACATGAAACAGGTTGGAGGACGAGGGAGGTTTTAGACAGACCACAGGACGAAGGAAAATAGGCCCGTGTGTAAGGGTGAGTAAGGCCCAATGTCAACACAAAAGACAGATAAGATTTCTCCAAGTATACTGCATGGTAAAAATCGGAGTCACATCCATGCAGAGAAAGTCAACTAGATCCGGTGTTACTCAGAAGGCAGGCAGGCAGGCAGGCAGGCACGGACCACAGCAGCAGTTAGTGAGGGTTACAATTCTATATCCAAGGCCTATAGGGTAAGACATCCATACATACTCAACAAAACCTGATTATACTTTACTAACTTCGAGTGCCATGTAGAGACAGCCAACAATAATCACCAATACCACACTGACGTAAAATAAAAACCCAGCCATGAATGAAAACAATATTAACACGAGAGAAAAGTAAGAAAAACCCCAGGGACAGTGAAATAAAATACCATACAGAGACTTAAGATCAAAAGCCAGTCATGAAACGAACACAATATCAACACGAAAGCCTTAGACAAACCCCAGGGACAGTGAAACATAATCCCACCTTAACACAAATTGCGGTGTGAAAGGGAAGATCTCAATGTAAACACAAAAGCCAGGCAAGAACAGCCGCACGTACCGTACTGTGTAGACTTAAAGTGAGCGTCATAGAGAGAGTGCTAATAGAACCAGCGGCAGACTTGAGCAAGCAAGCGAGGGTCCCCAATGTCAACACAAGCAAGAGGGCCAGGCAGGGAGGAAAACCCCATGTATGTATGTATGTATACCTAAACTGGACGCCATGTAGAGAGTGCCACCTACAGCCAACCAACAGTGCCAGCCACCAGCCACCAGCCAGCCAGCCAGCCTGCATGTCCTGAGCTAGCAAGGGCCCCAATGTCAACACAAAAGCCAGGTAAGAATGGCCATACTTAACAACTGTGGCGGCCCTCATTACCCGGAGGAGGTCGAGGAGCCGACGCTGTGTTTGCTCGCCACCAACACACACACACACACACACACACACACACACACACACACACACGAACCACAATCTCGGTGCAGGGGCGTGATGGCAGGAGGGAGAGCAAGGAGTGGACGTGGGGAAAGGGAGGAATGAGGTAAGGTGAATAGCCTGAGAACTGTTGGGGAATGAGGGGATGGGGAAAGTGGGAAGAATGTTTTTTGAGATGAGGAAATGGGGAAAATGAGGAAGGAAGGATGGAAGGAAGGATGCTGTGAGGTGATGGATGGGGTGAGGAAGGAAGGATGCTGTAAAATATGGGAATAGGGAAAATGAGGAAGGATGCTGTGAGATGGGGAGAGTTTATCAGGATGTTGTAAGATGAGGGATGGAGAGAGAGTGGGTCAGGATGTGGTAAGATAAGGGATGGAGAGAGTGTGGCAGGATGTAGTAAGATGAGGGATGGAGAGAGTGTGGCAGGATGTGGTAAGATGAGGGATGGAGAGAGTGTGGCAGGATGTGGTAAGATGAGGGATGGGGAGAGTGTGGCAGGATGTTGTAAGATGAGGGATGGAGAGAGTGTGGCAGGATGGGGAGTGTGTGTCAGGATGTAGTAAGATGAGGGATGGAGAGAGAGTGTGGCAGGATGTAGTAAGATGAGGGATGGAGAGAGTGTGGCAGGATGTAGTAAGATGAGGGATGGTGAGTGAGGAATGATGTTGTAAGATGAGGGATGGGGAAAGTGGGTCAGGATGTGGTAAGATGAGGGATGGGGAGAGTGTGGCAGGATGTGGTAAGATGAGGAATGGGGAGAGTGTGGCAGGATGTTGTAAGATGAGGGATGGAGAGAGTGTGGCAGGATGTTGTAAGATGAGGGATGGGGAGAGTTTGTCAGGATGTTGTAAGTTGAGGAATGGGGAGAATGTGGCAGGATGTAGTAAGATGAGGGATGGAGAGAGTGAGGACGGATGTTGTAAGATGAGGGATGGGGAGAGTGGGTCAGGATGTTGTAAGGTGTGTGGGATGGGGACGTGGGCGACAACGGGTGATGGGAAGGGATGGAGGTCAAGTGAACGTGACAAGGGAGGGAAGTTGAGGGAACGGGAATGTGAGGGGGATGAACGTATAATGGACAACAACAACACGAGGAGGCCCGAGTGATGGAAAGCGTGTCCAAGTGAATAATAACAACAACAACAAGTGGGTGCTTAAACGTCAGGGAGAAACGTGTGGAGGTGAACGATGGAAGAAAGGTTATCATTAATCCGTTCTTTTCTCTCCCTCTCTCTCTCTCTCTCTCTCTCTCTCTCTCTCTCTCTCTCTCTCTCTCTCTCTCTATCTATCTATCTATCTATCTCTCTCTCTCTCTGAACGGCAAACCAACCAACTAACCAGCTAAGCAGTCAACAAAACAACCAACCAACCAACCAACCAACCACCAGCCAACCACCTCGACAGGAAAGCCGCAGGTCCGACAAATCATATCGACGGCGTCAATAGAAGAAGGCTTATTGGCCAGCTGCTTTATGTCTTTGATTTGTCACAGGTTAGCGACACCATCTCCTTGCAGCCACAGGGCAGCGGGGGGGACGAAGACAAACTTTTATATTTTCCTTTATCTGTTACCTGTAATTTCCTTTGGTTTATTTGGTTTTGTGTTTTATCTGTATTTGTCAGCGGCTGGCGACATCACGTTTTTGGAATTACAGAGTAGAATACAGGAGCCTGGAGTATAAGATATCTGGGTTGCACTCCAGAACTATCAAACGAGAGTACAGATAGACACTAGAAGCGGAGTGATAGCGGTGGAGTAAACAGGAATAGCAACAAAGAATGGAATAGGGACGACGTTGATAGGTGAACACGAGAGTACAGACAGACACTAAACGAGGAGTGCTGGCTGGTGGAAGAGTATGAAGACGCAGAAAGGTAAACACAAGAAAGAAAGCAAACATTAGACAACGTGGAGTGTTAGCGAAGGTGTGAGTATAAAGAAATAAGAACGAGTGTTGTATGAGGACGCAGAAGAGTGAACATGTGTGTGTGTGAGTGTGTGTGTGTGTGTGTGTGTGTGTGTGTGTGTGTGTGTGA
>JAWQEG010005934.1:0-32500 GCA_033782935.1 Petrolisthes cinctipes | reverse complement strand
AAACAATGGCCCAAGGTGAAGGAGAGTTGGGAAGGCAGCTGGTGAAACAAAAGGCGTAAGGGGAATGGCACGAAAGACTAACAATGCCAAGGGAAGCCAGAGCTGAATGGATTTTAGACCAAGGTAGAAACGGAGAGGAGGAGGAGGAGGAGGAGGAGGAGGAGGAGGAGGAGGAGGAGGAGGAGGCAGGAAATTGGAGATAGGAATTCAGGAACGAGGAGAAGAGAAAGAGGAAAGGAATAGATGTTAGGAGAGAAAGTTAGAAGAAATGAATGGGTGTTAAGAGAGAAAGTTATAGAGGTAAGGTTATGGAGGTAGGATAGAAATGTAGAGGTAAAGATTTGGAAGTAGGATAGAAAGGAATTAGAGTTAGGAAAGAGAGCTAGAGGAAAGGAATTGGAGTTAGGAAAGAGAGCTAGAGGAAAGGAATTGGAGTTAGTAAAGAGAGCTAGAGGAAAGGAGAGAGAGTTAGAGGAGAGGAGAGAAATTTAGAGGAAAGGAATTGGAGATAGGTGAGTTACTTATATTTAAAGAATGGGAGTCAGGAGATGCTAAACTAAAGAGGCAAAGGAAAGGTGATAATAATATTGACGATGAGGGGAGGAATCAGAAATGCATGGACAAACAGAGAAAAAATCAGTGTAAAAAATCAGTGTAAAATCCGTAACAATTATATAGGGAAAAGAGAAAAAAGTGCAATAATTTGAAGGCAAAAACAAGAATCAGGAGGGAATGTATTAAGAAGAGGAAGGAAGACAGCGAGTTAAAGGAAGGAAGGACAAAAATAAAATGGGAGTTACCAATGTCAGTGGAAGTCCTGAATGAATTAATCTTGAGTGAGGTAGAAGTAAAGGGGAAGGGAGAAATTGGAGAAACGATCCATGAAGTGAAAAGGAAATAAATGGAAAGAACTGGAATTGAAGAGAGATCAACGCGAAGAAGAATAAAGAGATATAGAGAGAGATATAGATAGAGATATAGAGAGAGATATAGATATAGAGAGAGATATAGATATATAGATATAGAGATATAGACTGACAGACAAACAGACAAACAGACAGAAATAATCTAACAGGAAAACCAAGGAGGAATAAGAGGGCATCGTGTAGTCCACTATGAGGACAGAATTATATAATGGAATAATATCGTCACTTATTCCTTATACACCTTTCAGAAAGTTCACACGGCTTTATCATCTGCATTGTGTTATATGATATGCAACGTAAAGACTGAAGTAAAGTTAAACGAATGTATATGAAGTTGTACCAAAGTCTCAAGAATCTGATATCGTTAAAGCCACTGTGTATACCTACCTACATTATTGCTTCTCATTGCATTTTTTCTCTCTTTGCAACAGGGTTTGAACAAGAGCTACGTTAATTGCCAGGAACCTGAGAGACCTCGAGTTCTACTTAGCATTCAAGATTCAAGAGGCAAATAGGAATCTTAATCTCCTGGTGAGATGGCGAGCCTGTTCAAGATTAAAGGTCAACATGTGAACCGGTGGAGAGCCGGGAACACAATGATTAGTTGATACTCTGAGCTTACAACTCGAGAATCTCAGGCAGCACGTTGTATGTTATGAATTCTCAGTGTTTATATATGTGTATGTATATTCCCTTGGCAGATCATGCAAAATGGAAACTAAGAAAGAGTGTATGCTATAAACTTAAAAACATGCCATGATAATGGGGTAAGAACATGGATTTCTATGTCATATTGCGGCACACACACTCACACGCATAGGCACACACATACACTTACATACACACGCACACAAACACATCCACATAAACACACACACACACACACACGCACCCGCAGCTCACCGAAAATCGTGCCGTTTCAATATGCATCGTTTGTTTTTCTGGTCTTCAGTTTTCACCTCCCTAAGGATATATCAGCTTCTTTCCATTCACAATAACTCTTCCACACTCTTCTTTTGGAACTTTCATAACCTTCTTTGCTATATAAGACCCCCAGTAATCCACTCTTCTATTGCCTGTACACACGGATATATTCAAACTAGATAACTACACAAATAAACTTGGTGGAATATGGGGGACTTCGTAATCGCGGTGTTTTCAAACCAAGATATAATTTGCAGTTTAGGATTAAGGGGGGTAGCATACTTTTGGTACATTGGAGTGTCTTGATTTCTCCAAAGTTTGTCAGAAAACAGGCTCAAATTAACAAAAATAATGGTATCCTGTTGCTTAAAATCGTTTGGAGGAATCATTTACTCCAGATTTACCAGCACTTTACCTCTCACCCTTACCACATCATTCAGTACCAGCTTTTTACATTCCTTAGCGAACTCACGTAGTATGAGATAAGTATCGAGATGCTTCGTATTACATAAAACAATCGTCACTGTATTAAGAGACAAGAAGTTCACTTACCGGTATACTCTGTCTTGCCACCAACCAACCATTCAGCCTCCATCAACTTACCTGTGAAAGAAATTGTGCAAATATCAATATGGTTTAAGGGGGTATTACTCTTTTGGTACATTATAGTTCCTTGATTCCTCCAAAGTATGCCAGGACACAGAACCAGAAACCAGAGGAACAAAATAGTGTCCTATCACCTGAAATAGTTTGGTAGAATCAGCCGTTCCAGATTAGCTATACCTCTGATCTGTAAATATATGACTCTGGCAAACGTCAAACGATTGAGCAAAATAAAAGCCAAATACGAGCCAATCATTGTCCAAATTAGGTGCCATTATCTACTGATATAATATGATGATTCAATTAACTGTATGCATGAGAGGATATCCAGAATGAGATGGAACTGTGTATACTTAGGTAAGAATATACACATGTGGCAATATATGAATTTTGTATGGAGTTATTAGCATCATCTGTTATGAATACACTAATGAGTTAATAGGGACATGATCAAGCATCGTCGTGTGTGTGTGTGTGTGTATTTGCGCTCGCGTGTGTGTGTGCAAAGCCTGTGTGTATGTGTGTGTCTAGCCTGTGTGTATATATGTTTTTGCGCTCGCGTGTGTGTGTATGTGTCTGCGTGTGTGTGTGTATGTGTCTGCGTGTGTGTGTGTATGTGTCTGTGTGTGTATGTGTCTGCGTGTGTGTGTGTGTGTGTCTGCGTGTGTGTATTTGCGTGTGTGTGTATTTGTGTGTGCGTGTGTGTGTGTATATTTGCGTGTGTGTGTGTATATTTGCATGTGTGCTTGCTGAAAGTCGAGGTTATTTCCCAACACTCTCCCCATGTCCATGTTCGCAGTCCATCTTCTCCAGAGGTGTTATTTTCTGCTATCACCTTTCCCCTCGCATGTCACTCTGACGTGCTTCCTCCTTCCTTTACCGAGGTTGTCGTACTGTCACTCAAAATCTCAACCAATTACCGACCCAAACCTCAACATAAACAGTCCATTTCACCTTTTTTTTTTCTTACAGTTGGAATATCCCCCCCAGCGATTAGAGCCATACATTCGAGTTTTTTATGTGCAAAGCGTGATGGGTGAGTGAGAGTGAGTGAGTGAGTGAATGCATACAAGGGAGGAGAGCTTCGTCGAGAGGAGGCTGGCACTGACGGACGACTGACAGCGGTGAATATTTGTTTATAATTTACTCCACATTATAGAAGCCAGCCAGCATTGTTCAGGAAGTGTGTGTGTGTGTGTGGGTGAGGAGTCTGTGTGTGTGTGTGTAGCTTGGGTGTGTAGCCTGTGTGTGTGTGTGTGTGTGTGTGTGTGTGTGTGTGTGTGTGTGTGTGTGTGTGTGTGTGTGTGTGTGTGTGTGTGTGTGTGTGTGTAAAGAATATTATTTTAAACCGACAGCGTTAATATGTCAAACACTATTCTGGACCAGACATTGTTTACGTTAAACATATTGTGGAATTGAACAAAAGAATAAGAAAGGAGAAGAGGCACACACATTTTTACAGTTCCATTTGTGATATACGATAAACTAATTAAATATAATATAATAAGAAGACAGTTCTATAAATTATGAAGAGACATAATATTGCTCCATTGTTAATTAAAGTGTGAGGAAAATGCTAACTCATACATGGACAAAAAACATTAATGACAAATTAATATAGTTTCAGATGCGTGAAAACCACATAATTTGGATAAAAAAAATACCCAATAAAAAGTGTTGCCTGCGTGGTCACCTGCCTTAGGAAAATAACTACTAATACGTGCCTCGTGCAATAAGTTGATTACAAACTGCCAACATGACATTAATGAGCAATTTTCGGAGTGACGAAGCCTAATCAGTGTCGTGGGACTGACCGTAATCGGAAGTAATTTAGAAAAGCTATTTGTATTACCCTAATGATGCGGACAGTATTTATTGACGGACTGGACCCACACGTCACGCTAAATTGATATACGGAAAGTGGACTTATATTTATTTGGCTTTGATATTATTGACTGCCTGTACATCCACGTCACGCTAAATTGATATACGGAAAGTGGATTTATATTTATTTGGCTTTGATATTATTGACGGACGGACTGTACATTCACGTCACGCTAAATTGATATTCGGAAACTGGACTTATATTTATTTGACTTTGATAATATCGACTGCCTGTACATTCACGTCACGCTAAATTGATATACGGAAAGTGGACTTATATATTTCTGGCCTTGATATTATTGACGGACTGTAGGCTACCCACACGTCACGCTAAATTGATATTCGGACTTATATTTGCTGAGCTTTGATAAAATTTCTTGTTGTTTGAATGAAGCTTTGATATTATTTCTTATTGTTTGAATGAATGTTTTGGATATTCCGTAAACGAGCGAGAAAAATAGCAATGCAGACAGAAATAGAGCGAGTATCACTGGAGGCTAATTTATATATTTTTCCAAAAGGCTAACAAAGGAAGGCTTACTGTGGGATACAACTATTTTTCTTTTCAGCGGTATGTAGTTATTTTTACATAAATTCTTTGGGAAATAACAGTGGAGGTAAAGAAAGAGACAAAATATTTAAATGAAAATAAATTCATAATGCCTAGTGAAATGTAAATATAATAGTGTGCTTTCCATATCTATAGTATAAACACTGACTGTATATTTGACAACTACACATCTGGACTTTTTTGCATTATTTCCTACGAATTTGTGGATATAAATTATGGAAGATGTGGAAGAACAGAAACAATGCCAGAGAAAGACAAACCCACATGAAGAAACATTAAAGAGAACAGTATACAGAAGAGGGATATGAGCCTTATTGTAAAAGACGACATTGACTATTTATAATCCGCATTACTTTGTTACCGTATCACTACTGCCAAAGCAATTACTATAAAACGCGTAACTTTATTGCTTTTAGTCACTGACGAATTAGAAGAACATCATGATAAATAAACGACTAGGGCCTATTCGAAAATATTTCCTATAGCAACAGTAGAGGACAACAGTTTTCCATGATATCTTTCTCTCAAGGAATAATTAGTCGTAGACGTGAAATGGAAATACTGAAACACTCAAAAGTACTGTACGGTTGGCCACAGGAATTCTTACACAGACACTATGGAAAGAGAGGTAGGCCTATACAGGTCATTATTGTGGAAGAACTACGATGGAGTGACTCGGTGATTGCAAAACAACAAACCTCATAATAATGTTGTATTGCTGTAACGTAGTCTTACATTTTCTACATGCTGTAAACCCTTGACAACAACAACAGTGTGTGTACGGTTTCTTGTGGTCAATACTACCTCTAAAATGGCAACAAAGGAATGAACGTGTCTTTATAACATTTAGTTGCTGATAACTACTGTACTGTACACCGTAGCTGAAGCAATGATTTATTGAGCAAAAAAGTTGGGCCTGTGTTTTATCACCATGCAGGGACTACCAGGAAATTAGCTGGGTTGGCTGGAGGCTGATTAATTCACGAGTAATTCATCTCACCAGCGGCTCGGCCCAGTTACGTATTAGGGAATTATTTGGATACAGATATACTAGGAAACTCATTGAATATCTAATCCCTTGTGCACGCCTTAATTCTTATTAATTAATTGTATATGAATTAGAAACACACAAATCTATAACATGGTATTAATGCTTGATCACTGATTCCATGTTACTGTACAAAATAAAAAATAAATAAATAAATAAATGAAATCTGGTATCAAAGTACAGTCGCTGGTAATAACTAACATCTATACTAGGTATATTTGTCTTTCATATTATTGTGAATAGAAATACACTTAAAAAAAAAAAAAAAAAAAAAAGCACACACACACTTCTTGAAGAAGTAAGTACTTTAAAGGGTTTGGGGATTATTTTTATACTTTTCGTTAGATCTGTGTCAGTTTATTTTGGTACATAGTACATACCTACCTAAATCCCTTCATACCGTTTGCTTCCTTAATAAATATTGGTGTCAAAGAGCTATAGCCGCAAACAACATGATACAAAATGATGCAAATTCAAACAACAACAACAACAACAACAACTCTCAGATATCAACCACCCTTTCCTATTTACACCAGCAAAATGGAAAATTGGTAACGTAGTGAATTTCTCCAGGATAAATTCCACCATCCGTAGCAGCTTTATCCATCCCTGAACGCTCACACAGACTCGGCTCAAATGCAGGGGGCGAGTGGATGGATGGTATATAAAGGATGCAAGGTGAGGCAGGATGGCAGGAGGACTGGGATAGTAGGATGAGAGGTACAAACACTAGGATTGAGTAAAGGATAATGGTGTGATTGAATGGCTGGTATAGGAGGATGAGAGGTACATACACAAGGATTGAGTAAAGGATATTGGTGTGATTGGAGGGGAGTTTAAGAAGGGAGAATAACCTAGTTGGAGAAATTGTGGAATGCAGGGAGGTGTGGTTTAATGGGAGAGTGATGGTGAGGTGGTACAGGGAGAGGTAGATAGAGAAAATAAGTTGGGAGAGGTGGGATAGTGAGTGGGTGGTAGTGTTATTAGTAATGAGTAGAGTAATGGGCAGCGAAACTGTGGGAATGAAGAAGGATGGGGAAGCAGAGATGTGGGAATGCATGAGTAGGATGTGTGAGGGAGGGAGAACCAGCAAGAATGGGTGATGGAATACTGGATAGAATGAAAGGGAGATGTTGGGAAGAGACGCAGGAAGAAGAAGAAGCAAGGTGGGAAGGAAGGCTGGGGGCAGACGGTGGAAGGAAAGTGGGGCATGGTGGGAAGCAAGACTGGGGGTGGAAGGTGGAAAGTGGAGCATGGTGGGAAGGCAGACTGGGGGTAGAAGGTGGAAAGTAGTGCATGGTGAGAAAGAAGGCTGGGGGCAGACGGTGGAAGGAAAGTGGTGCATGGTGAGAAGGCAGACTGGGGGCAGACGGTGGAAGGAAAGTGGAGCATGGTGGGAAGGCAGACTGGGGGTAGAAAGTGGAAAGTGGTGCAAGCGACGTTTGCTTACAAAGTTGGTGAAGTAAATTAATTCAGCTGGGCAACACGGTGCCGAACGTCTCTAAATTGCTGGCTGGCTGGTCCGCCCCCGGAGACTCCCTCGTTCTGCCTACAGCTGAGTTTATGGCAATGAACGACTGGGTCCCGCGCCTTCTGTTCGCCCCCTGAACGCTCGCCTCGAGAACTGATGACCCAGTAAATAAAAAATATTCTGACAGCAGCATATAAACGTTTCTTATTGACATATTTAACTTGTGACCCAGTTAACGTTGTGCATGCCACCTACACACACACACACAAACGCCTTATTGAGTTTTCTGTCTTATGTAATGACCAGTAAACACAAAACAGTTCAACATTATACTGAGTTATTTGGGGAGCTTATCTTTCGTCTTAGATAACGATCCGGTAAAAGGATAATAATTTAATATTTAATAAGATATTAATGCAACAGAGAATAAGCCTTCATTCTATCAGAAGATTAACTCAATCTAGACCTCATTATCCGCCTTCATTTTGAAACATTGGGTGAACTTATGAAATGTATTGTTCTCTGCCAATCACTCACTGTTGTATAAAAGTTTCGATTATATGTTAATGTTCATCGCTATCAAATTGGAGGATCAGTTATGGACGATGAATATTATTATGAAGAACAGTTTTAGTGAACTTACCAAGGATTATCCCAGACAGGTTCCGAATGCATAGCAAGAGGGATAGATACGATAGGGTTTAGGAAGGTGTATGAGGCGCGATATCCAGTATCTGCAAAAGTATATCCGATATTGAAAACTGTATAAAAATTTCTCTTAACGCTGTGCACTTCTGAAAATTACTAGCTCTTCTCTTAATTCTCGCATTTTAATTTCTTATAAATTCCAATATGCGACAAATATGTGTGTGTGTGTGTGTGTGTGTGTGTGTGTGTGTGTGTGTGTGTGTGTGTGAGTGTGAGTGTGAGTGTGAGTGTGAGTGTGAGTGTGTGTGTGTGAGTGTGAGTGTGAGTGTGTGTGTGAGTGTGAGTGTGAGTGTGTGTGTGTGTGTGTGTGTGTGTGTGTGTGTGTGTGTGTGTGTGTGTGTGTGTGTGTGTGTGTGTGTGTGTGTGTGTGTGTGTGTGTGTGTGTGTGTGTGTGTGTGTGTGTGTGTGTGTGTGTGTGTGTGTGTGTGTGTGTGTGTGTGTGTGTGTGTGATATTTACTAAACATTTTGAAAGAGAGTGTACGGACTTTGTTGACCTTTACTATGAAAAGGCCTTCCACTTTCGTTTTAAATTGCTCGATTGCTTTTATCACACTCTTTAATCTCGAATCACGAGAACAAAAGTTTATAAACATATACAAAGATAAGCGAGCAACGAGTTGTGATTATTTCTCTCACATGAACTTCTTACACTTGTCTATTACAGACACACGTAGTAATTATATAAATACAGTACCAATGACCACCAAAACTATCACCAATGTAAAAGCTTAAGGTCATTATGGTTACAAAAGTCAAACATAACAAACACTTTCATCTATATTATCAAGACTATAAAATCTACTGGATATAATATGACCAGAACTGCATAAATGATATAATATTCTTTCTCGGTCAAGCACGAGTACATTGTGTGTTTACCTATCATACTTGTTTTGTCTGCCTGTCTATTAAAATAATATAATTATGTACAAAAAATAATTACCTTGATTACAATTAATGTGTGGAGGGCATATATATGCATATCACAATTATGTTGGTGGGCCGCATTGGTTTCCAAATCCATAATGGCAAATGAGTATATATGAGTATGTATATATTTATATATATTTTTTACATTAGAGTATAGATATTGTTTAATGGGATGGAGTTGCTGGGTTTGAGATAAAATATATAGGTCTTCTGTAGGTTGACTCGTTTATAATGGTTAAGGGGGTGCGGGAGTAGGGGACAGGCTTGGGGGGGGGGTTGGGGGGTGCGGAAATAGGGGGACAGGCTTGGGGGGGTAGAAAGCCTGTCCCCTACTCCAGCACCCCCCTAACCCCCCCCCCCCAAGCCTGTCCCCCTACTCCCGCACCCCCTTAAAGGAGTCATAGTTATAACCCTGTGGTAATAGTAGTCCCTGTGACCTCTCTCTCAGGGTGATCAGTATTAGTACAGTGCTTTCCATTAACCGACAAGAGATTGACTCCACTCTCCAAAGCTCCATCAACGAGTGGAATAAGTACCACTCCCACTGGAATGTGTGAGTACTGTGTGGACATGTTGAATAATCCCAACACTGATTTAAAAGTCAAAACAGTAAATCCCTGTTGGAGTTAAAGGCGGAAGCATTGTCCTCCTCGTCAATCTAAGTGTTCTGAAAATAGTACTAACTTCAAGGTGCAACAATTGGCTATCTAAAACTTACATGATCCTGCATACGCTCCGAAATTTTGGTATTATTCTCTTCAATCATACTCGTTCGAACCTATAAATTTCCATCTAAAGGAGGGTCAGAAAAAAGTAGAAATATTTATTCAAAGTTGGATCATATTTAAGACTAAATTGTTTTCAGTTAAATAGCAGATGGCGTCAGTGCCTAATAGTAGCCTAAAAAGTATAAAATTATAAATAATAAACTGAAACAAGAGATTTTTACTGAGTGAGGATTAATGGCCCAAACTGGAGTTCATATTTAATGAGTATTTTATTAATTAGTAGTTCCGAATTCGTGTGTGTACTTTTGGGAGCGATTATTTATGACCTGATTCACTGCTTATCCAGGAACTAAACAACCAATGTTTCACGTCCGCTTGAAAAATTATATCTGTGTTGTATTTTACAGACATAATAAAATCTGTTGAGAGACGTTTGGTAATTCACTAATAAAAAACAGTCGCTGATTCACGGTCCACCTCTACACTTACCCATCAGCAATTAACTTTTATTCATTACACTTGAAAGCATTTTGTTGTGTTCATGGGTAAACACTGTACAATTGCAGATGTCTATAAAACTATAATTATACACTCTTTAGTATAATTTAATTCCCTTAACCCAAGTACCATTACTATACACCAAGACAACACCAACACACCGGTTTTGTTCAGTCGTCAGATGAATGGGAGAACTGGACTAAAAATGTGACAGATACAAAGACCTCGGGAGGATGCAAAGTGAAAATTGTATCAGAAGGATTAGCAGATTTTAACCAGTAAAGATTTTCTCCAACACGAATGAAACTGTTGATGGAAGGATATGTATAGTGAAACAGGTAGAGGGATAGGTACAGTGAAACAGGTAGAGGGATATGTATAGTGAAACAGGTAGAGGGATAGGTACAGTGAAACAGGTAGAGGGATAGGTACAGTGAAACAGGTAGAGGGATAGGTACAGTGAAACAGGTAGAGGTATAGGTACAGTGAAACAGGTAGAGGGATAGGTACAGTGAAACAGGTAGAGGGATAGGTACAGTGAAACAGGTAGAGGGATAGGTACAGTGAAACAGGTAGAGGGATAGGGATAGTGAAACAGGTAGAGGGATAGGTACAGTGAAACAGGTAGAGGGATAGGTACAGTGAAACAGGTAGAGGGATAGGTACAGTGAAACAGGTAGAGGGATAGGTACAGTGAAACAGGTAGAGGGATAGGTACAGTGAAACAGGTAGAGGGATAGGTACAGTGAAACAGGTAGAGGGATAGGTACAGTGAAACAGGTAGAGGGATAGGTACAGTGAAACAGGTAAAGGGATAGGTACAGTGAAGCAAGCATAGGGAGAGGGGTAGTGAAACAGGTAAAGGGATAGGAGTAGAGAGACAGACCCTCACCTGTACAGTACTATTGGTTGGGGCAGGTAGGACCACATACGGAGGCAAATGCATTAGTTACTAGTACCGGTAGTACTTCCACTTTAAGCAAAGAGCGGCCACTGACATTTACATCTGGTATAAACTCACTAGAGAAATAGTATTCCATGTGTACATTGCATTTTCCCCCTCAAAACTCACCACAACAATCTTTTATGTGTGAAGATTTAGCTCCTGAGTTATCTTTCTGCAAAACAAATTATTTCGGATATTGGGGCAGTTGTTAAGGCTCTTAGGTAAGTCTGGCGTGTAGGTTTGGATTTCAACTGTCAGTGGTGCAATATAGTTTTTGTGTAATTTTACAATTATACAGGTTTCTGTAGGATACAAGTGCCCTGGTGATGTATTAAGTTTGTTGCGATGGATTTGACGTGTGTTCTTTGAGTGAGATTTCGTGTTAAGATCTACGGTACTTCTCGTAGTCTCATGCAGCAGTACAAATATTCTTATTTCTCCAGAATTTTTATGCCAGCTAATCATTTAGTCATATCGGAATTTGACGCTTATGCAAACTAGATTAAATTAATCTTGTGCAAACAAATTAACGATATATTACTTTTCTCATGCCCGACACACTATACTATTATATTAAAGCAAGTCATTTGGCCAACGCGGTTCTTACACCAACATGAACTCTTCCTCAACCTTTCAAGCAACAGAACTTCAGCTTTCTACGCACCGTGTTCTAAACTTCACCACGGTTCTTCAGGCGGCAAAAGCTTCAGGGAGAACCAACAAAAGCACTAAAACAGTTGAAACACCGCGGCGGCACGCTGAGTGGTGGCTGCAAACTTTGCCCGGGGCTGGGGGAAAAATGCGCTTCATCAAATGGTGTGCTTAAATATTCTGCACCATTAAGATTTTTTCGCCGCTCCTGTAACTGCTAGGGATAACATTTTTTCCTCTGCTTCGCTGGCAGTTGCTAGAAGATTATTTTTTCTACACCAAAACCCCAATTTTCATGATAATTGTTTACATAGCCAAGGGAAATTGTTAATTATCTGTCTCAGATTAATTAATTAGATTACCTATTTAAATGACACAAGTTTGAGTTTCTACACGAGGGCCTTTACAGCAAACAGTTATAGTAACAAGGGCTTGTATTCGAGGAAGAAAAATAAAGAGTTGGGTTGGAGTTTTGGTAAGAAAAAGAGCACAGGAGTCTGGGTAAATACGGAACTACAGTAGGTGTTATGGCGAGCGAGGAAGAATATATATGTGAATGTAAAGGTTGCAATTCCCAGTATAGCTCAGTATTTAACGCGCTCTCCTCCCGAATAGACAGTTTCATTGATCTCGATTCAAACCCGGTGCAGACCAGACAGTGAATGTGTAAGTGGTTGGAGATAGAACGTTCATATCATTTGTATATATATGCATGTTGGCACCACGTCGGTGTATAAACGATCACAGGCATTCTTAACACATAGGCTACACAAACATTGCCATTTCAGTACATTCAACATTTACCACTACACAGCCAACACCCCCCCACACACACACCCACACACACTCCAACCTAAACATAAATAATCTGCACACACTCCCACACACCAACACCCCCACTACCACACAGACACAGCCATGCACTCTTACCAAAAATATCTTAACTTCATCTCCACACAACCAACACCCCCCCCCCCCTCTCCCATCCCCCTGCCACACAAACACAGCCATGCACTCTTACCAAAAAATATCTTAACTTCACCTCCACACAACCAACATCACCCTCACTCCCACACAAACACAACCACTCCAGCCCAAAAACTCTTAACTATTTCTTCCCCACAACCAACACCCCCATACCCACACACTCCATCCCTCACATTCACCCCCACACAGCCAGCAACACCTCTGCTCTTTCTCTGGCTTTGGATACTGCCAAAAAGAGTATAGAGATTTTTATGGCTCCTAATCCTCCCTTTGCTGAGAGGTTGAATCCTGCAGTGAATTGTACGATCGTTCATAAAGAGTAAAAGTTAGAGCAGTGAACGCTAGACTGTAAAACTGTAATTATATAAGGGATGTTCTGTGCTGCATGTGGTACGAGAAGGAAATACATTGACAGGTGTACTTTCAAGCGGATTTATATATGGGAACGCACGCACGCACACGTTACAGTCGGGGAGTTAATTTTAGATGTGGTGATAAAAATACAGAATGTTAAATCATTTATGTTTCCTTTTACCTGGTGTATGATTTATCTAAAATCAATACCTTAAGTACGATGACATCTTAATACTGTTTACTCAAGCCAATGCCAGATTATTTATATCGTCACAGAAAATCCCACTGGGAATATTGGTTAGCATATTATCACATGTCGAATTGCAATAGTTCTTTTTATTTCAAGGGATCTGAAATTAAGGTATCATTGAGTGGCGCTACTTGTGACTATCATAATAACACTAATAGTAACGTTAAGAATGTGTGTGTGGGTATGTGTGGACTAACAGGCAATGTGTCCTCGGAAGTAATGAAGGAATCGTAGGAAGGAAGATTTAGTGAGGAAGAGTATGGTGGGAATTAAGTGGGGAAGGAATGGTAGGAAGCAAGAAGTAAGGGAGAAAGAGAATAATGGGAAAGAAGTAAGGAAGAAAGGAATGTTAAGAAACAAGAAGTAAGGGAGAGAAAAGATTATGAGAAGTAAAGGAGAAAGGAATGTCAGAAAGCAAAAAGCAAGGGAGAGATAGGATGACGGGAAAGAAGTAACGACGGGAAAGAAGTAAAGAAGAGGATGGAATGGTAGGAAACAAGAAGTAAAAGAGGGAGGGAGAAGGAGGGAGAGAAGGTGTTGATGTAGTGGGCAGTACATGTGTGGAGTGGTGGCTGGCCTGGTTGGGTACCTTGTGCGGGGCTGCGAAATGAAAAACATCATACAAGAAAGTTATTGAAAAGTATTAGCCTCGAAAAGCCATTTAGAAAATTAAGTGTGGTGATAGAGGTGGAGTGAGTGTGGACGGCAGTAACGGGTTGGTTTGGCGGGCGGGTAGGCGGGTAGGGTGGTGGGCGGGTAGGCGGGTAGGGTGGTGAGCGGGTGGATAGGTGGGCTGACTGGTGGATAGGTGGGCTGACTGGTGGGTAGGTGGGTGGGCGGGCTGGTGAGTGGGTGGGTAGACGAGCTGGTGGGTGGGTAGACGAGCTGGTGGGTGGGTTGCTGGGTGGGTTGCTGGGTGGGTGGGCAAGTGAGTGGGTAGGTGGGCGAGCTGGTGGGTGGGTAATGTTATAACTCGTATATCACAGTTATGGTCCGCACGATCTATATATCACACGTGAAAATTAAATTGTCGGGACAACGATTTAAAATTACTCGGCATAATATACAGCCTATTGGCCAGTTAAAAGTGGCAGAGATTTCCGCCTGTCTTTGCCTAACTATGACTAATGACGACTATTTTTTTCCCATTTCCCGTGAAAGTGGTCTCCTGCCTGCAGTTTAGCTGGAAAATTACTGCTTCACTTAGCTCACAATGTATTTAGGTCTCTCAGTTTCGTTCGTCTGTTTTCATTGGGTACAGTTTCTGAATAGTTATGGTGTTGATTTTCTTGACGCAAAAAAAAAAAAAAAAAAAAAAAAAAAAAAAAATAGAGGAATTAATGAAACCAAACGATTCGTGAAACTGTACGATCTTCAGGGATAACCAAATGTGATAAATTGTTAGTAGAAGACTGTCTACCTACAGCATATAATAAGGAAATGACATGGGAAAATATCGTCCCTATCGCCCAACGTTTTGCAATAATGCCGTCAGCCACATATCCCCTATATACATTACAGGAGGGGAGAGGGGAAGAGATGGCTGGGTACCCCTTTCCACTTTCTATTTCCTTTGCTGAGCCTGGAGCCCTAAAACATGTTATCCACCCCTTAGAAAATTAGTATAATGGGTTTGGGATGATGATAAATTCTTAACTATTGCTACATTAAATTAAGGTAATAATGGTTAAGGGTGTATGTACAAAGGAAAATTTTGCACTATACTTGTTCCAGATGGTATATAAAAAATGCACAGAAATTACATCACTGAAGTTATTAAAAAAAGAAAAAAAAAGAAAACGGGCGTTACGTGATTGGCAGGCAGAAGGATGGTGGTGAAGTTGGAAGGAAGGGAGAAATATAATTGGGAAGAGGAGAGGTCTGAGTGGGATTTGGTGGAGAGGGGTGGAGAGGCGAGAAAGGAGAATGGGGTGTGGGGGATGAGAGATGTAGGAGAATTTGAAGAAAGAGTGAGATAGGTGTTGAAGGAAGAACAGACATAGGAGTAAGGTTGGTGGAGGGAGGTAGGATGCCGGGGAAGATGTGGACTTTTAAAGGAGAAAAAAAAAACAGAGAGTGAGAGAGAGAGAGTGGGGGTGGGGGGGGGGGAGGACTGCTTATCATAATGCATCAGTGAGACGTCGTGGCATCTCACTTTTTTATATGCATGATAAATTGATGCATCAGTAAGACGTCAGGTGCAGCAAGGATGGCGAGGAAGGGAAGGGAAAGGAAAGGAAATGAGGAAGGGAGTGTGGTGGGAGGCAAGAGTATACAAGGCGTCAACTAGAGCAAGGAATAAATATATGTGTTGTATCAGTAGTCTATCGATAACAAGGACTGAGGAAAAACGTACTAGAGGTAGTTTGGATTATACAGTACAAGTGGAGGTACCCGGCGTTGCCCGGGAAAGATGCCTATATAAATAACGACTAAGGAGACTACATACGTCTTTTCAGCTTGAAGGTCCGAGGAGACTGACTGAATTTTCAAATAGCTATTTTCAATTCGAGTTGTACATTTGGCGCTTCTTTTAGCGGCTCGAAAGGAAAAAATCCGTTCGAGCTTCTGTTCGAGCGGTACATTTGACGCGCGATTTTAGCAGCTCGAACGGAGCTCTTCTTTATGGTTTTAACCGATAAATAAAATATTTGACATTTTAACGTAATTTTTACATCAAGTTACGTCATGTTACGACATAAAAACCTTTGCCGGTGGTGCTGATTCAGAATATATAGTTTTGGGAGTGTAACCGTTTTTAGCAGATTTATAGTAGATGACGTAATTTTTACGTCAAGTTACGTCATGTTACGTCATACCAAAGCCTTCGCCTGGTGATGGTGCTTCAGAATATATATGGGTTTTGGATGTAGGTGTAATTGTTTTCGAGTTATAAGCGGACAAACAGAGACGGTTTGCCATTTATAGTATAGATTCAAAGTTAAATGTTTCATTCATTCACCACAAACCGAAATCTCAGAAAGAGACAAAAAAATATGAACTCTTTGACTTGAAATATCATTAGCAAATGTCATCAGTAAAGGTTTCATCTATATTACACGGTCCAGCGTAACATGTGTGTGTAAAAAGAGCTTAAATCTCCCAAACATTTTAAGATTATGAAAAGTATATTTAAAAAGATAGATAACAAAAGTTTCTCCTATTTCACTCTTTAATTAAGGAACTAACGCCAGCCTGAATCTGAAGTCGTCAAAAGTCCTGGTAATAAATTCAACATCTCCCACATGACGCCGAGGAATTAGACCGTATACACCTATATTGCCTAGCTAAGTAAAATAAATATAGCATAATACACTATGCTACCCACACTAATAAATAATACACTTATAATACACTATACTGCCTAGCTAAGTAATATAAATATATCATAATACACTATACCACCCACACTAATAATACACCCCTAATACACGATACTGCCTAGCTAAGTAATATAAATATATCATAATACACTATACCACCCACACTAATACCATATAGTACTGTACCACCTCTCCAACACCATGGAGGAGAGGTGTATGTACCAAGATGAATAATGTGAAGCAGCGAGAGGTCGGCATCTGTGGCATCCCCGGCGGTTGTCATTATTGAGGGGTCGTGGCGGCTCCCTGTGTTAGCCATCCTCCTCGACTCAGGTCATGTTCTGTGGGCCTCAGGCTGGACCAGGTTATGTATACTGATGTGGCCGTCCTGAGCTGGCTGGCTGGCTGACTGGCTGACTGGCTCTCTGGCTATAGCAGGCTGGCTTGAGCTATTTACCATCTACCTGTCCTGCACAAACCACCATCTCCACCAAACCACCACCTCCACCAAACCACCATCTCCACCAAACCACCATCTCCACCAAACCACCATCTCCACCAAACCACCATCTCCACCAAACCACCATCTCCACCAAACCACCATCTCCACCAAACCACCATCTCCACCAACTTTAGTCAAGATTTCTAGAACCTGTTTGGTATCCTTCCTTTCTCTCAACTTGTTTTCTCTTATAATATAGTTATTTATACCTTCACCACTGTCTGATATTATATATATTTGGTATCCTTCCTACCGCTCCACTAATTCAGCCTGTCAATATTTGTAACTCCACTATAGTTAGACACTCGTACTTGGTTACCTTACCTCAGCACAACTTGCCTTCCCCTAATTGGACCTGTCATTATTTACACCTCCATCACAAACAGTCTGATCTATTTGGTATTCTTGCCTGGGATCCATGTGTCGTTTCCAAACTCCACCTGTCTCTATTAAAGGGGTCATTAAATTTTGTGTGAATTCGAGGGCTACTGATTCCTCCAAGCATTGCCACAAAACAAATCCCTTATTCGTATACTGAAGCAGTCAAAAATTTATATAACATAGTTTGGAGGATTCAGTAACCCTCCAATTCGTCCACAATACTCGATCCCTTTAAGTTCAGTATTATTGATAACTGACCTTTGCTCTGTTTTGAACCACATCCTGTTTTGTTCCACGTCCTTTGTCTGCTCTCTCTATACCTCTCCCAGCCAGACTCATCCCTTTGGACCTTCATCTTCTTTATATGCCAGTTTAGCCCACGCGTTGCTTTGTTGTGTAAGGCTGACCAAGTCCCCTTACACTCCTCGTTCTCCTCTAGCCGTTCTCTTTCCTACCAACCATTTATTCCCCTTCCCCTACTCGACGTATAAATCCTTTGCCGTGTATAAATCCTCTGCCGCCCTAGTTGCCAGAGCGGTTATTATATATTATTCTCTCTGTATTATCATCTGTCTTATTATACAAAAATTTGCAGCACTTTCACTGTTATAACGATATGCTGTTCTCCTATTCTTTTACTCTCTCTCCCAATTGTGTCGGTAATTTTTCATCCTCCCGTATTCCCAGTTTTAAGTCTAGTTGGTATCAAACCTGGCTGTTATTTAATCTCTCTGTATCTCGCAATATACTCCCTCTTTCCCACTTAATTGATGTGTTTTATTTCGTGGCAAATTTATTAACATAATAAATTCTTGGCTGACAATATATGGCCTCGTTTGGCATTCCAACCCTCTTTTGTTTATTTTATTTTGCCTTCATTTTTCTCACCCCGGGATGCAACTGCTTAAGCCTTTTGCATGAAGAAGGGGAGTGGAGGGCATGGAATCACACTGGCAATGGGAAATCTGTCCAGGGAATACTGTGGCGAGAAAGGAGTGGAATACGGAAGAAGGCTGAAATGGAGAGATGGTGGTGTGTGGGAAGAGAACAGAAGAGGTTGAAACAGTAAAGGCAAGGAGCTGGGAGGCTATATATGAGGAAAGAAGAGAGGGAGGGGTAAGGTGGCGAAGCGGTAGTTCTGGGAGAGGCAGTGTGTTGAGGGGAAAATCTATAAATAATTATGTGTGAAGAGTGTTTGGGGAGGAGATGTGAGGGACAGATTAGTTAAGTGTTGCAGTATACAGAAGTTTAAATAAGGAGAGGTAAAGGAGAGAATGAGGTGTGTGTGATGTAGGGAGTGGCAGAAGTGTTTAGAATGTACGGTACCCTTGTAGATAGTTCAGGTGTTGTCTAGATAATATTTGAAAAGAGCAAAATGTTGTTTAATGGGGACAGGGTAATTGTTTTGGTACAAGCAGTTTATTATGCGCAGAGAAAGAAAGATACAGAAACATTTAGATTGGTAAGAATACAACCTAAAATATTGAAAAAACAAAAAACAAAACATAAATGTAAGCATTAAGTTATTAACAAGAAATTTGATGAGTTGAAGTTGGAGACGTAAATAATGGAGGCAGGGAATTATCAGTATTAAAATATGATAAATGAAATATGATGATGAACTGAAGGTGGAGATGGAGTAAAGGAAACAAGGAATGGGGTATTTAAAGTTGAGAGAAGCAATGGCCTTCGGTGACTTAGATGTCTGTGATGATGATGATGATGATGATGATGGTGATGATGATAATAGCGGTAATGAGGCACGTGTTAAGTAGGAATGCTGAGGTAATTATAGAGCAATAAGCGAGAAGTGGAGTGGCAGGACAGTGGGATGTGGAGGTGTGTGTGTGTGTGTGTGTGTGTGTTGGATGTGGAGGTGTGTGTGTGTGTGAAGGTAGGTGTGTGCGTGTGAAGGTGTGTGTGTAAGTCTGTGTGTTTATGAGTGAAAATTTGTGTGTGTGAAAGTGTGTGAAAGTTTGTGTGCGTGTGTTTGTGTGTGAAGGTGTGTGTGTGTGTGAAAGTTGTGTACGTGTATGTGTGTGTGTTCATTCATCCTCTTACTTTTCACACCCGAAAGCATACATACATACATAGTAATCTCCTTCAACATCCTATTAGAGTTGAATTAGTGTTTATAATTATAGTACTATTATTGTATTGCTAATGGAAGCCCTGTTACTCCCAATTGTCTGTTTATACTCTATGTTTATTCGATTAAGGGGGGAAGTTCTCTTGTTGGTGAATAAACTGGAGGGCTACCGATTCCTCCAAACTATATATACCAAGAAACAGACTACCCCCAATTTGTAACATTGTGGTCGTCTCTGTTTGTTGATATAGTTTTGGAGGAATCAATAGCTATCCAACGTACCGACAAGAGAATCCCCCCCTCCCTTTAAAAGTCCAACAGAGTCTCATCACGACCTTAATCCCTCAAACAACGCCACACTTCCCTACAACTGAGTTAAATACGAAAGCATATATTATTATTATTATTAAATACGTAAATTCCTTTGATGTAAACCTATGCGAGTCTAATATTATTACAACACGGGTAAAGGGATAGTACACTTCTCGTTTATTATGGTGCCTTGGTTCCTTCAAAGTATATGCCATGAAACAGGATCAGATTAACAATAACAATGGTGGTCTGTCTGTCTGTTGCTTGGAATAGTTTGGAGGAATCATTTACTCCATGCAGATTTACCAACACAGCGCTTCCCCCCTTAATAATACCGGCTCTCTTCTTCGACCACAACAGCCTCAGGTAAAGACAAGATGGCTAATAACCTCACAGGGAGGAAATTAAGGCCAGGGTCGAGTATTCATGAAGTAATTACCTCACATGACTTATTGGTTGGCTTTAATTAGAGCCTTTCTGGATATGAGGAATTACCGAGTTCTCCCTGTCTGTCTGTCTGTCTGTCTGTCTCTCTGTCTCTTTCTCTCTCTCTCTCTCAGGTTGATTAGGGCTACTTTAAAGTCATATATATTAACAATTATATCAAAATTGTGTATTATCCTTCAAAATATTCATACATATGTCTCTGTCTCTAAGCACGCCAATTACCGACCAGAGTTTATTAATTAAGGGAATAATACACTTTTGGTACATTAGAGTGCCTTGATTCACCAAAAGTATGCCATAGGAAACAGGACTAGATTGACAAAAATAATGGTATCCCGTTGCTTGGAGTTGTATGGAGGAAACAGTTGCTCCAGATTTACTAATGCTCTATCACTACTACCTCCTTAATCTAACTGTATAGGTGTGTAATGGCTGAGTTCGCAAATAAGACGACTTGATTAATTTTACACCTGCTCTATACAGTACGAGTAAGGGAGATAGATAACAAAAGTTTTCTCCTAGTTCACTCTTTATGGGGGAAATTTTGTGTTGGTAAATCTGGAGCAACTGATTCCTCCAAACTCTTTCAAGCAACAGAACAAACACCATTATATTTGTTCTTCTGGTCCTGCTGTTTCCTGGCATACTTTGGAGGAATCAAGGCACTACAATGTAACAAAAAAAGAATTACCCTCATAAGGAACTAACACCATCCTGATTCTGAAGCCAATATATTTCTAACGTGTATTCAGCGAGGTGTTTATTAGCAATGTACACTCGTGATACATAATTTCTGACCAGAGTGTGAGGAGCAGAAACCTTCGAATCGCCTGGTATTGCTCATTTCCCCACCCAGTACACCTATAGGGACTGAGTTCGAATGCAGGGTATATGTGTGTGTGTGGTGCCTCCTGCCGTTCGTCTCAAGTCAGGGATTACGTATAACGAGTGTACAGTATACCCCTTACAGTAGCCTACATACACTTTTGAAGGTGGCCGTTTGGGGAAGAACAAACACAGTGCCTGGAGAGTTGTATGTTTTCCTAAATTGTGAATAAGTGTTATTGCCCCGGTATGAGCCTGACTCACTCACCACTGTGGGACAAAACGTGTTATACCGTAATCCTTCTGGAACACGGGAAGCTGCTACTGACAACGGAGAAAAAAAAAAAAAAAAAAAAAAAAAAAAAAAAAAAAAACGATGAAAAAAAAAATGGTTGGAAAGTAATAATGGATATGTGGAAGGTAATATAAAATATGTGGAAGGTAATAAAGGTTATGTGGAAGGTAATAAAGGATATGTGGAAAGTAATAAAGGATATGTGGAAGGTAATAAAGGATATGTGGAAGACAATAAAGGATATGTGGAAAGTGATAAAGGATATGTGGAAGGTAATATAAGGTTATGTGGAAGGTAATAAAGGATATGTGGAAGGTAATAAAGGATATGTGGAAGGTAATAAAGGATATGTGGAAGGTAATAAAAGATATGGTATGTGGAAGGCAATAAAGGGTATGTGGAAAGTAATAATGGATATGTGGAAGGTAATAAAGGATATGTGGAAGGCAATAAAGGCTTTTGTGGAAGGCAATACAAAATATGTGGAAAGTTATAAAGGATATGTGGATGAGGCTGATGATGCGAGGTTAGAGACAAATAAACACAATCAGGAACATCATAAGTATAGAAGAAAAAAATAAATAGGAAACATAAAATAAATTGGTTTGTTTGTGAGAGAGTAAGACCAAATGAAAATCCATCGAACTCGGATGAAAGTGTGTGTCTCAGGATGTGTTTCTTTTTATGAGGAAGGAAGTGAGGAATTATAGCACCATAAACAGAGACACTTTGGAAATGCATTTGCCAGTTGTCGCATCTCCAGTCTGTGTATATATAATTATGGGTTTAACAGTCTAATAATGTATACGAAATAATTCTAAGAACAAAAACAACATAATGTGATCCTAAACTATTCTTTGCCACTGATAAACACACAATTATAGGTAAGCTCATCTTTTGCTAACTTTTTACGATTATTCGAAGCGAAGTATAATAAACAAAACGAAAATAATGTCACAGAATTCCTCATATTGTACAGCCTGACTCATGGTGCATAATACTATAGGGTGAGTGTCCCCTCTTCTCCCCTCCAGATGTGTGCTTTCCTCCCCTCCCTACCTGTCACTTCACACGTCCAATATCAACACCCACACACACACACTCACACACACACATTATATATATATATATATATATATATATATATATATATATATATATATATATATATATATATATATATATATATATATATATATATATATATATATATATATATATATATATATATATATATATACACACACACACCATCCGCTCAGATAAACACATACTGTATTTACCAAACATCATCTTATGGGCTCCCAATAGCAACGTATAACACGCATTTACGAACACATGCTTGCAAACATACTACTATCTTCACGTACAATACACACAGTCACATATAAGACGAAGGGAATTAAACAAGTAAACCACTCATAAAATATTAGGTGTTCAAAGCTGAAGACTTTGGAAGGCCGAGCGGAGTGGAAAGTCGGCACTGATGATTAAAGTCACTACGGGAATATTTTCCTTTTAACCACGAGACTAGTTCTAAATAGGTTTATAACCTTCCCCAATACTGTAGGAAACTTCCCTGAAAGTTTGATGATGATATCTGGTATGGTTTAGGAGGAGTTAGTTTCGGACATTTTCTAAAATCTGGGGCACAAGAACTGAGGTTGACCACCAGGCCAAAAAGCTTTCCAAAATCAGGGGCAATAAATATGTGTGAAAATTTAGAAATCATGCGGTATAGACATATTTTTGAACTTTACTATAAAAAGGTATATAAATAAGTGTCTCTTACATATATGATAACAAATGTATCATCCCCTTTGTATCATCCCCTGTGTATTTTTGTATTATAATGCCGAGGGTCCAAGCAGCGTCACACACCAAACGTGAAGCGGTGGGTGGCAACAACACACTGGCCATGCAGGCAGCAGCTGGGGAGATGTGACACTTTGTATGCCATGGGCCAACTTTTGTGTTGTGGTGTACTGGCGGGGATATCAGGTCTGCCTCGGCACGTCTCTTAGTTAGGTGCTGCTGGTGTGGGGAGGGAAGCGTATCACCAACACACCCTGCACCAACTTTATTGTCGCAGATCGACTTTATTGTTGCAGATTTAATTGTACACCAGTAGAGTTTTACGTTTTGGTTAGCGTACACGGAGTCTGTTAGCGTTTGTTATGGCCTCTGAGTGTTCGTTGTGATCTATTTTTGCTATTAATATTATGCATTATTCATGTTAAGGGGCATTAGTATTGTCTAAAGTAAATCAGCTCCACTGTACTGTACTGTATTAACCTGAAGCTTCAACTCGACAAACTCTAAAAATATCCTCAACTTGTTTTTCTCGGCCACCCAATAAGAGAGCAAGTTTATCGCTTTAACCAGGAGAGGCGCCCACTCGTCTCGCTGTTGTTCCGCCGGATAATATTGATTGACTTCACTCACCTGTCAACGGAAATAGCTCAACCGTAAAGAGGACAGTACGATTATTTGCTGTCATCGTAAAACTTGTTATTCTGCTTTTTGTGTCAGTAGGCGGTAATCTTGCGTACTATCTGAATTAAATACAGTGTTAATGGAGTTTAAGAAAGGTTATAGGAATGTTATCAACCACTATGCTGCTTTACCCAATGGAACAGATTACAGAAGGACTCAATCACTCTCAGAAGGAGTTCGGGTCATCAATAAAAACAACGACTAGATTTCGTAACTGTTTGCGTCCATGTGCTAGTGTGTGTGTGTGTGTGTGTGTGTGTGTGTGTGTGTGTGTGTGTGTGTGTGTGTGTGTGTGTGTGTGTGTGTGTGTGTGTGTGTGTGCTAGCATGTGTGGGTTGATTTGTTTTTGAGTGTGTTTGATTTGTTCATTCGGGCATGTTTGTAGGCTCACGTGCATGTATGCTTTTGAATATGTCTCTGCAGAGTCGGACTATTAATGAGAAAGAATTAGAAGCCATGCTAAGTTAATTTGGGGGATTAAACTCTCGTACAATTTAGCTTAAGTGTCTACATGGAACTGTAATATCAGTGACAAAACTGTGTAACCTGGTCCATCCATCGTTTTGGCACCGTGTTGTGTTATCATGGACATTATCAGTCCACTCCAGAGCAAAACTATTACCCAACTTTTCCCATTCCGTCGGCCACACATCAGGTCCTACTTTCCTACACTGACAGGTTTAAATGAATATATCTCAGTCTGGCTGTTTGCCTCTTGCTTTATCTCTCACCATAAAAATTTTCCTACATTCCAGTTGAACAATTGCTAATCACACCGTGAAAAAAATATTATGTACATACCTGCTGTATATACCATGCAGAATTTTAGTTGTAATGGTACCGCCTGTAAGCCTCTTGAATGGCACGTGCCGTGTTGGAATTATTATATATATTATTGTTCATGGAAAACAACGGGAGACTTCCCCCCCCCCCCCCCCCCTTTGGGACGACATGTAATGATCTGCTCTCTGAAAAACACAACCGGGCAAATATGTTTTCATTGTTTCGAACTCAAATACCGGAATCCGCAATTGACTAATATATTTTTTTTACTTTTCTGGGATGGACACAATAATGAGAGTTAAAGAATCTCTATGCACAGAGAGGCAATGTGATCTCTCCAAGAGATTATGAGAGGAAGAAACGCCACTGAGAATATTGAAAGAAGACGAAAGATTAATTTGTGTGTCACTGAAGAAGAGAGGATTGTCATTTGGAAGCCTAGATCTAGTCGAGATATGAAGGAACTGTGTTTTGGAATAATTGAAAATCTCAGGGATTTATCTGCTCCAATCAGAGATGAGAGAAAGGTCAGAAGGTATGAAGCTGTGTGTGTGTGTGTGTGTGTGTGTGTGTGTGTGTGTGTGTGTGTGAGAATGAACCCCACATGCTACACAAAACAATATATGAAAATATTAGTATATCAGGATTAATTCAATTCGTTATAAATACAGTATATGAAAAACCAAAGGATTGTGGAGGCCGTATGTAAAACTGTCTCTCTTTTCTATCAAACATTTTTTATGTCTGTCTTAATTATTATCACTCATGGATGTCGTTCATCATAACATCCACATCAACTATCCATCTGTCAGCAATTTTGTCTTATTGTTATACTTGCGACTCCATATCAATTAGTACTAATACTTCCCATTAATACCGCATTTATAAAACTTTCTGTGTATGGGTTAAAGTTATGCTATTATTGTCGTCTATGTGGAAATAACCATGTCTTCTTTTAGTTGAAGGTATCTGGAAGTATGAACACCCCTGAAAGGTTTCTGACTTATGCCAACGAAAGGTGTTTAATTAATATCAACCTTGTATATCCCACAGATCCTAAATAAATACACTCCTATAGTTATGTCTGCTGTACCGTAAATTTTAATTAATCCAGTACCGGGAATTTCATGTTAAATCCCCGTTTCTTATGCTAACTCTACGTGGTAAAAGGAGAGTCTAAGGGTGAAGATCTAGACTACACCAATACCTTGTTGTTCACACTTACCTAACCAATTCACACTTACACTACACATACAAAATTCATCGGTTGCCATTATATTTTCTCGCCCTCATTAATTAAAAGCCAGAAAATGTATGTGCTTATTACATTATTATTTTTGAAACATCGTCACCATTCCTCAACAACATTTTACTTATTTTGACACAGAGGTTCAAATACATCCACGAATAATGTATGGACAGAGAAACCCAAGACCAAACTCCCTCTAGCTGGCGTAATGTACAGTCTGCGGCATAAGTTCACTTCATTTACACCTGCGAAAGTACAGTACTGATGATCTATAGAGATGTTGTAATACTGTTTAAATGCACAGATGACCGACACACTTCTCATAATTATAGTATAATATTACATATGTTGTTAGAATAGAAACAGGTTCAGAATGTAACTTTATCAGGTTATATATATGTATTATAAGGATTATTTAGTACGGTACATAGGGTTAGACGCTAACTTATGCTGCCGGCTGTACAATATCGAGTAATAGATATGCATTAGCCTATACCGATCGAGCTAGAATGTACAGACCTTAAGGGGGAAGTTTTGTTTCGGTAATTCTGGGAGTAACTGATTCCTCCAAACTATTCCAGGCAACAGAACACCATTATTTTTGCTCTTCTGGTCCTGTTCCCTAGCATACTTTGGAGGAATCAAGGCACTTCAATGTACCAAAAAAGAATTACCACCTTAATAATTATAGTCCCTCTTAGATGGACGAGAGCAGAATCTAGGCCAATTGGACGGGAGGTGAGTGCATTACGGCCTACCTACCCACTTGTTGATTCCCTGTGTGTGTGTGTGTGTGTGTGTGTGTGTGTGCGTGCGTGTGCGTGTGCGTGTGCGTGTGTGTGTGTGTGTGTGTGTGTGTGTGTGTGTGTGTGTGTGTGTGTGTGTGTGTGTGTGTGTGTGTTGTGTGTGTAAGAGATTAGGCGTGTCTGGAATACGAGACCATACCCAAACTTAGTTGTTTTCGCGAAAGTTAAATCAAGTTAGTTGATCCCTGACAGCTCGGGTTCATCTTCATATTCTATCCATAAACTTTGCAGGAATCTCGCCTGGAGGATAATAAACATAGGATCAGCTAAACTTAGTCCTAATACCTCTGTCTGTACAAGAGGCATGCATGGCTATCGAGACGAGTACACCATTTAATACAATATTCACTGACCCTCTTTCATGGCTGATAATAATGATAATAATATAATAATAATAATACTAATAATAATAATTGTGATACATACCTAGGAGGAGAAAACGCTCACTCACTCACTCAGTTGTTCATTGTTTAAATTTTTCAGTTCAGGAGAAATAAAGATATAATATATAGATAGAAACTGACTGTGACTTATAGGTAGACTTGTGGAGAGATAGATCGATAGACTGGTTGACTAAGAGAGAAAAAAATAAACAAGATAGATAATTAGAAAGATGGACAGACACACAAGTGGTTTCGTAATGCATTTAAGAGAAAGGATAAATAAATTAATGGATAAACAAATAATGCCATTCCCTCACCTAATACATGTGGGATTAATGATAAAAAATAAAGAGAGAGAGAGAGAGAGAGAGAGAGAGAGAGAGAGAGAGAGAGAGAGAGGAGAGAGAGAGAGAGAGAGAGGAGAGAGAGAGAGAGAGAGAGAGAGAGAGAGAGAGAGAGAGAGAGAGAGAGAGAGAGAGAGAGAGAGAGAGAGAGAGAGAGAGAGAGAGAGAGAGAGGAGAGAGAGAGAGAGAGAGAGGAGAGAGAGAGAGAGAGACAGAGACAGAGACAGAGACAGAGACAGAGACAGAGACAGAGAGAGAGAGACAGAGACAGAGACAGAGAGACAGAGACAGAGACAGAGACAGAGACAGAGACAGAGACAGAGACAGAGACAGAGACAGAGACAGAGACAGAGAGACAGAGACAGAGAGACAGAGACAGAGAGAGAGAGACAGAGAGAGAGAGACAGAGAGAGAGAGACAGAGAGAGAGAGACAGAGTGAGAGAGACAGAGTGAGAGAGAGAGAGAGAGAGAGAGAGAGAGAGAGAGAGAGAGAGAGAGAGAGAGAGAGAGAGAGAGGAGAGAGAGAGAGAGAGAGAGAGAGAGAGAGAGAGAGGAGAGAGAGAGAGAGAGAGAGAGAAGAGAGAGAGAGAGAGAGAGAGGAGACAGAGAGAGAGAGGAGAGAGAGAGAGGAAAAAAAACAGTGGGAACAACGCTGCTCTAACCTTCGCACACCACCACCACTATAATTCCACAAAACACACATAACAACCACCCAGTATTTTTCCCCGTGATGGATGTGGCTTTGTGATATATCGGAATAAAATCCGTGCAATCGGCTTACTGTTGTGTTTAGAATTTTGTGCGTGTGTTTTCGAGTTAGGCGAGAACTGTATAAAATATATATATGAATCATAGACGTATATAAGTTACCAGAGGGAATGAATGAATTATATGTTCACCCTGATTGATTCCAAGCATGAGAGAGCAAACCGCGGCAATGATGAGCGGGAAATTGCACCAAGTATTAAATATTTTCACACTATGCTGTTTCATGGAAAGGTATTTTTTTTTTTTTTTTTTTTTACCCATTTCACACACTGGCTGGCAAAGGGTTGGGAAGAACTGCTTTGAGAAGAGGAAAAGAGTCTGTGATACAATTAAAATTCATATGGTGTGTTGTATTGGAAGGGGAACCAGTGGAAGCAAGATATTTGAGAATATAAATGAATACGAATGAATTTATATATATTGCTGAATGATGCGTCAATTCTGATCTGAGCACCTCAAATATAATAATGTGTATATAATTTTTCTGCCGATGTGTAAGTCCTATCAAACAAATTTCTTTGATATACAATTGTATCGCTTTAAAATATATCACAAGGCGCCATAAGTATCCAGGCTTCTTAAATGTGTACATGAATTGTATTATAAAGAAAACCCAAACACAGAGCAGAGGACGTTGGTGAGAAAAGGAGTGGGTGGAAACTGTCAGCAATATTATTATACTATTAAATGTCATTATATTATATACAATGTTATTATACTTATTAAATGTCGTCATATATTCAATGTTATTATACTTATTAAATGTCATCATATATACAATGTTATTATACTTATTAAATGTCATCATGTATTCAATGTTATTATACTTATTAAATGTCATCATGTATTCAATGTTATTATACTTATTAAATGTCATCATATATACAATGTTATTATACTTATTAAATGTCATCATATAATATTATACAATGTTATTATACTTATTAAATGTCATCATATATACAATGTTATTATACTTATTAAATGTCATCATGTATACAATGTTATTATACTTATTAAATGTCGTCATATATTCAATGTTATTATACTTATTAAATGTCATCATATATACAATGTTATTATACTTATTAAATATCATCATGTATACAATGTTATTATACTTATTAAATGTCATCATTTATACAATGTTATTATACTTATTAAATGTCATCATATATACAATGTTATTTTACTTATTGTTATTTATATTAGAATGATCAAAGCAGTAGTGTGAAAACATGATGTGTCTGGGTTACATCTACTTCTTTCACTCATGCTAAGGGGGTCGTATATTTGGGAGAATTGGAGTGTATGTAGCCCTCAAAACAATACACCAAATCAGATCCCTTATTCGTATACAGATGTAGCCTAGCCTGTTTTCCAGTATAGTTTGGAGGAATCAGTATTATAAACCTCTAATTCCTTCCACAGCATATGATCCCTTAAGCTGACAAACATGGTGAAAAGGAACGATGTGTACCTGACTCTGTGTTTCAGTAATACCACCCTAAGTTTCAACGAAATTTCATGGGCAAAAATACCGATGAGCGAGGCATTCCGCTTGTGTCAGGAGCAAGCACTGTAATTATATCATGCAATTCGTCTATCACCGTAATGACTGCAATCCCAAATTTCTGTCACATTGCCAAATCATTAATACAGTACAGTCCAAGAAATGGTGGTATAGAGAAATAGTGGATGATAACTGATTCAACGATAGTCGGCAAATCCCACTGAAGCCCTGTGTTAAGAAATGTAACCTGTAATTTCTTGTATATTTACGAATTTACGGTTTTCTCAAGACTGATGTTTGCGTAAATAACTTCAATATCGACAACTTATTAAGGTATAAATTGCTAAAACATAAGGAGATTATGGAACAGGTATTGCTGATTAATCATTTGCGAAAGTCACTCCTAAGTTATTTGGAAATGGTCCATGTGTCAAAAGACTAATAGCATGCACAAATGTCGTAATATTTTTAATGATAACGCCATCACCAAATATTTCACCACCACGCGTACCATATTGCAGTCCAATTTTGTGTGCTGGTATGAACGTTCAACCAGAGCAGCGGGACAGAACAATCAGGCCGGCGCAATTTATAGTGAATTGATTATGTGTGTTATATCTATATATCTTTCTTTCGGAGCTTCCCCCCTCGCCATCAAATAGATTGTGTGGGTATTATTATTATTATTATGACCATGAACATGAGGTTGACAATGATGATTATGGTTATTGCCATTATTGCAGTGGTCATTTTAATTCATTCCAAATGTATTTATAACCATAATTCTTTTCAGTAAAATTGTCGCTTCCCCTCCCCGTTGTTGTTGTATATATTTGTTTTTATATTTACAATATGCAAAAATAAAAAGGTCCTACCTGTCTTGCATATGTTCGTTATCGGAAATACAACAACAACAACGGAATTGGTGGTGGTGGTGGGAGGTGAAAAGAGTGGTGCATGGGTTGGCCAGCGGTATCGGCGGGGATGAACTGCAATTTTAATGGGCGTTGGGTTGGGTCAAAGAGAATATTGTCTGTATATTATGGTTAGGGTAATCGGGGTGCAACTTGAAGTGGAGTGAAACTTTTATGAGATGTTGAGATAAAGAGTAAAGTGATAATATATAGAGTGTATAAGTCTATAGAGCTAGGAACTGGAAATGTGGTACTGAGTGTTGAGTGAAAACAAATAGGTGTGACAATACGAGTTGTTTTGTAGAATGAATAAAATGAGTCCAGAAAGCAGATGCCTAATAATACTTTTACTATTGCGTGTGTGTGTGTGTGTGTGTGTGTGTGTGTGTTTTAGGTATATATAGGGCACCTTCTTTTCTTTTCTTCTTCTCCCGACCCTCCTCCTCCTCCTCCTCTTCTTTCCTACCTGGCACTCCTCCATAAGTCTCCCGCCAGAAGCCACAAATTACTTGCCATTCGTCGGGCCGGGAGTGTTAATGGCACAGTAATATATTCCCAGGGAGAGCCTTTGTTATTCCCAGACCCCCAGCCCCTCCTCTCCTCTCCTCACCAGGTGCACACGACGCGCCTCTAAAATATAAATGTAGGAAAATGTAGAAAGTGGGGGGGGGGGGTTAAAGGGAAGGGAAAGGTGGTGATGATGAAGAGAGAGAGAGAGAGAGAGAGAGAGAGAGAGAGAGAGAGAGATGAGGAAAGGGAAGGGGGTTGGTGATGTGGGGGAGGGTGGAGGTGAAGGCAGGGGAGGAAGGGAAATCAGGGAAGGAGGAAGGGAGAGAATCATGAGAAAACTAGAGAGGTGAGAGACTACGAACGAAAAGAGAAGGGATAGGAGGAGCCTCAGAGTAAGTGCGATGCTTGTGAGATAAAAGTGTGAGCAAAAGAAGATGGAATTATTAGAACGAAAGAGGCAACCAAGCATTTTCACTCACAAGTTGCACAAGGGATCAATGATTTAGGTAACTATCAATAACGATATTACACACCCTACAGGAATATAATGAAATTAGGTAATAATTTTTGTATTTCGAGCTCCTTCAGTTATCATATTCACAGATATAATGTAACAAAAGAGTGAATGTATTATGAAAGTTATCATTTAATGCTTCACATACAGTACTTTAAAACACATTGATTCCTACGGGTTTCTTCTATAGTCAATATCTTTTGCATTGTATATTTCAATCTAAAAAAAACCCTGTTAGCTAGGAGAAGGGGCAATCGAATAAATGTTTACTATTATTGTGTAGTCATATTCTGTCACAATATTATTAATCATTTGCAGTCAGTTTATACAATTACTTAAGGCTTCATTGAAACTCAGAAAGACGTAGTACCGTGTATTGAGTGTGTTTGTGTCATAGGGGAGCGTCTTGTATCTACGAGTGAAGGAATGTTGACACTATCAGCAAATACGTCAAAATCGGTAACTTGCGAGAGAGAGTAAAAAAAGTGGAAAAAGTTTTAAAAAGTTGTAAAGGAGTGATGGAGAGGGACAGGCAGGGAGAGAGGGTGAAGGAAATGTATTTACG
>JAWQEG010005933.1:0-83030 GCA_033782935.1 Petrolisthes cinctipes | reverse complement strand
TGATGGTAAATTAAAGGTATAATAATTCCCCCAAAGTATACAACAAAACAGATCTCACATGAGCAACATTGGGGTGATTTGTTTCATGGCATAATTTGGAGGAATCACTAGACCTCCAATTTACAAAAAGAGGTTCTCCTCATAAGTTAGAAAATAAGTTATATATCCATAGATTAATGTACTGTACCATAGAAAATAAATTATATATCCATAGATTAATGTACACTCATGATACATAATCTCTGACCAGGAGTTAGCCAGAGTCGTAGTCTGACGAAGGCAACTCAATCAGATGCACTCAAATACCAGAAAGCTTCAGTGTTCCACTCAACAAAGTTCGGGGCATCAATGAAACAACGAATTATTTACATTTAACCGAGCTGCCATTAATGATAGCCGAAAATTTCAACAACTATCACAGCAGCCTGTAACCATATAACATAATATATCACTGCTACTAAAAATGATATATCTAGAACATAAAGATGATGATTGTGTTTTTCATGATTAACAATATATTCCTAATACTTGTATTAATGCACAATATTATTATAGTCATTTACTATGCAGATATAAGTTGGAAAAAAATACATTATTGTATTCCTTGGCCACAGTATAGACTCCGTAAACACGTGCGATGAAAATTATTTTGGGTAGGCTATGTTATCGCACATAATGTCTCGTTCCAGAGAGAATCTCTTGCTGATCAATTGGTGATTAAAAAAAAGCTGTTTCAAAGATGCTCCGAACTTTGTTCAGTGAACCACTAAAGCTTTCTTCTAGTATTTGATCGTGTCTGATTCAATTGCTGCCGTCTCGCCAATAGTTTGGCTAACTCCCTGGTCAGAGATTATGTATCATGAGTGTACTGTACCATAGAAAGTAAACTATATATCCATAGATTAATGTACGGTACCATATCTTCACTTAATGCCCGGTTGTCACTAAAGAATATTATGGTAATTACAGTAGCAAATACGATGAATGTGTGTGTTATCGTGACCTCACCCAGGCTTTAAGGTTTAGTGGTAAAATCCATAATCTTTGCTATTTATTTAGTGTATGTAATGTAAACTGTGTAGGTGTGTAGGTTTCTGCTCTGTGTATGTATGGGATGTATGCATTCATGTTGTCTATGTATGTGTGTGTACAGTATGATTCTGTTCTGTGTATATGTATGAGAGGTATGCATTCATGTTGTCTATGTATTTAGGGTATGCATTCATGTAGACTATGTATGTGTATTGGGTATGCATCACACACACACACACACACACACTCACACACACATTAGTTTATGTACAGTACTGTGTAGGTCTATGTATTATTCTGTTCTGTGTATATATGCATTCATGTTGTCTATGTATGTGTACCGGGTATCGTATGTATAACACACACACACACACACACACACACACTCTAACACATATCCATCACCCCTCTTTCCCAACACCTATTCACCTTCCCCTGCCAACCTTACCTCGTCAATCTCTTCCTTATCAGTGCCTCCCCACCTCTCTCTCTCTCTCTCTCTCTCTCTCTCTCTCTCTCTCTCTCTCTCTCTCTCTCTATGGTGCGTGTCTGTATGGATAAGAGAGAGAGAGAGAGAGAGAGAGAGAGAGAGAGAGAGAGAGAGAGAGAGAGAGAGAGTGTGTGTGTGTGTGTGTAAATGTGTAAATCTCGATCGACTATTGAAGCTGTACAGTTGGCCTCACAAATTCTTCACATTCAATACATTCAGTTCGTGTTGTCATTACAGTATTCAAAGGGGAGGGAGGGAGGGAGGGAAGGATTACCACTGAATAGAAGAAGAAAATAAGGAGAGAGAGGACCAAAAAGTGAAGAAAATGAGAAGAGAGAGGACAAAAAATAAGTGAAGGAAACGAGAAGAGAGAGGACAAAAAATAAGTGAGGAAAATAAGGAAAAAAGAGGACAAAAATAAGTGAGGAAAATAAGGAACAAGAGGATATAAAAATGTGAAGAAAATAAAGAAAGAGAGGATATAAAAATGTGAAGAAAATAAAGAGAAAAAGGACAAAAAAAGTGAAGAAAATAAGAATAGTGGTAGAACTAATGGATAGATTAATAGGAGAGTGGGAAGAAGTGAAGAAAATGAGGAGAGGAGGAAAAAAATAAAATAAAATAAGAAAACAAATAAAGTTAAGAAAATGAAAAGACAAAAAAAGTGAAGAAATAAGAAAAATAAAAAAAGTGAATAAATTGAGAAGACAAAATAAGTGAAGAAAATCAGAAAAAAGTGAAGAAAATAAGAAAACAAATAAAGTTAAGAATATAAGAATACAAAAAAAGTGAAGAAAATGAGGAAAGCGGGGAAAAAACGAAGAAGAAAATGAGAAGACAAAAAAAGTGAAGAAAATGAGAAAAGAGGGGAAAAAAGTGAAGAAAAATTAAAGTAGGTGGAAAGAAAATGAATGGTAAAGAAGGTGAAGGTGGCTGGTTTCCCTCCTCTTTACCTGGCTTCTCTCTCTCTCTCTCTCTCTCTCTCTCTCTCTCTCTCTCTCTCTCTCTCTCTCTCTCTCTCTCTCTCTCTCTCTCTCTCTCTCTCTCTCTCTCTCTCTCTCTCTCTCTCTCTCAGGTAGAGCCAAAGTCACCTATCTATCTATCTATCTTATCCATCTATCTGTCTATCTATCTACCTATCTTCTCTCTCTCTCTCTCTCTCTCTCTCTCTCTCTCTCTCTCTCTCTCTCTCTCTCTCTCTCTCTCTCTCTCTCTCTCTCTCTCTCTCTCTCAGGTAGTGCCAAAGTCATTAAGGGTTGGAGGCAGACCTTAATTAGGTTTCCACCCAGCCTGCTTACCTGTCCCTTTACCTGTCCTTCTATACACCACCTCCTGCCTCTCACCTCACGTTCTTATCTTCTACACTACACCTCACACCTCACCTCACACAATTTGGTAACGTGGGAATTTTGGTGCGATATGATTTTTTCTTTTCTGTTTTATGTAGTGAGATTTTTTCTTCTTCTTTATTGGTATTATGATTTTTTGCTTGTATTTGATTTTTTGCGTGTTATGATTTTTTTTATTTTTTACGTAATGTGAATTTTGGCATGTTGGATTTTTTTGCTTGTTTTGAATTCATGCGTAGAGTTATTTTTGCGTATTATGATATACTGGTTTCTTACATATGACCTTAAATAAAACGAAAGACATAAGCACTGTAAAATTAATGGTCATAGAGAGATAGAAAGATGTATGGTTGCATGGGTGAATGGATGAAGGAATATAGGGATACAGTGATAGATGGATGTGAGTGTGTTTGTGTGTGTGTGTGTGTGTGTGTGTGTGTGTGTGTGTGTGTGTGTGTGACTCTCATGAACACAACAGGTGTATAATATTCAATCTTTGGTGATGTGGACACGGTATATACAAAGGACATACATTGGAAGATGAATGTATAGATAGATGGATCAACAGATAGACAAATCGATAGGTAGACAGTACATACAGACACATAAATAGAGACAAATTGATATATAGATAGATAGATGTGTTGATAGATAGAAACAACAAATATGAGAGATGTACTATTTAATATATATTCAATATAATCTTCTAAACCCTTCTTTTTTATGTTCCTGTTTATCATCATCGTCATCATCATCTTATCACCATAAATATGTGCTGTTGTTGTTTTTTCTGTATTCAACTTCAGCCTCAGGGAAATGAGCTACATACCCTTATAATTGAAGTAGTAATTCATATATTCATAGTACACCAACCTCATATATAATTATCTACAGTAAGAATTGGTTTGTCTCGCTTTCTACCTGCCTACCTACCTACCTACCTACATACCTACCTGCCTACCTACCTATTTTTTTAACTATATATATTACACTCCATCCATCCATTACTTCATGCACCAATACCATAATAACCAACATTTCTTTACCTGTGTTCTCTCTACCCAACACAGAGCAAGTTTCTCTCACCATCCTACTCTAGTACCCCTCTCTCTTTATACCTTTCTACCTACTTACTGTATATACCAATGTATCATACAATCCATCCATACATCAAGACAATACTACTCTGTTCCTGTTCTTAGCTCCTCCTACACACAGCAAAGTTCCCTCACCATTCTTCACCGGTCCAGCAGCCAGCCGTACCCTCTCTCTTTCTACCTACCTATCTACCTATTTATCTTTTTACCCATTTAACTATCTCTCCATCACTCATTCAAGGTAATACTAAATACTAACCTCTGTTCCTTTTCCCTGACCCTTCCCCCACACACAGCAAGGTTCCTTTACCATCCTCTCATGCTGCCTACCTACCCACCCACCCATGTATCTCACCATGACTCTATCAATACAATACTAACCTCCCTTCCTTCCTTCCCCCCTACACAGAGCAAGGTTCTCTCACCATCCTTCGTCGGTCCAGCAGTCGTACCCTGAGTGGTCGAAGTCCCCGCCATGTGCCATACACCGAGCCCCAGGACCCAGTGGACTCCCTCGACCTACTCCAGGATGCCGTGCCCTCCGTCGATACACCAGAGTCCTGCGAGAAGGCATCCCTCAGGTGTGTGTGTGTGTGTGTGTGTGTGTGTAACACGAATTTCTGGGGATACTTTAAAAATAAAAAAATAAAAATGTGATTTTGAGTATAAAATCTGCTATACACTATAGCTATACTATCAATATCAGTGTATTACCAAGTGATCATTGATAGTATGATTTATTGTATGAAGATATTGTGATGTTCCAAAACTAGCATACAAAATTCTAATACAAAATTCTAATAAACCTGGCTGGTCCCACTCAAGATATAATGAATAGTATACATTAGATGTTGATCCCACGCCTCCTCCCTCTAACACTAACCTTTGTTGTCGCACGTCAATTTTAAAATGAACTTCACGCCTAAACTAATTCTTATAATGCATATGTGTATAGAAGATTTTCTGATCAGAATCACACATTCTATCATTTCTGAGGGTAACCGCAAAAACTCATGTCACACCCTGTATGTCTTTTCATTATTATTATTATTATTATTATTATTAGTAGTAGTAGTAGTAGTAGTAGTAGGAGTAGTAGTAGTAGTAGTAGTAGTAGTAGTAGTAGTAGTAGTAATAGTAGTAGTAGTAGTAATAGTAGTATTTGTAGTATTTGTATTTATATTTTTATATTTTTATATTTTTAATACTGTATCATCTTACCTACTCACCTCCCTCCCTTCCCTGGCCAGGCTGCGTGCCCTCCTTCGTCACATCAAGGATGGGGAGGTGTCGGTGGGAGTGTTACAGAAGAACCTCCAGTTTGCAGCGGACGTCCTCGACTCTCTCTACATGGAAGAGTCCAAGTGAGTCCTAAAACAAAACTCTATTTAGTATTTTATTTTATTTTGGTTTGTACCTTTGATTTTTATAATACCTTTTCAGTTTATGTCTGATATATATATATTTTTTTCTTTTGATTATCTTTCTACATCTCCGTTAGGATCTCTCTCTCTCTCTCTCTCTCTCTCTCTCTCTCTCTCTCTCTCTCTCTCTCTCTCTCTCTCTCTCTCTCTCTCCGAAATATAAGCTTTATTTTTACGTACATTTAATTTATAACTTACTTTATAAAATAATGGCACAAGTCCAGAATTTAATACGACACTTGGACGACACTTGGGTTAAATTTTAACTAACGCAGGACGGTTTTATGAAGCCGAGGGAAACCTGTAATAATGAGCATGCCATAATGAATTTTTTTATTATATATAGGAACCATCATTACATTCCAGGGTGTAAAAGTTGCAGACAAATACAGTAACGAGTTGTCTGAAGTTTTTGGTGTAGTTTGTCTTGCGTTGCATTACACTTACCAAGAAATTAAATGAGGGAATCAGTGCATTTTCACCAGCTAAATAAAAAAAAAAAATTAAGAAGAAGAAAAGTTAATGGAGTATCATAATGTTGATCAATTTAATTGTGGGATACATTAATTTTGAAGATCTCAGTATCCTTCACTTAGCCAACATAACCCTCTATATAATATTATGACACTCTCACTTTGACTGGTTTCTCTTTGCTGAATACAGTAATAATTATTAGCTCGTGTTGGCCACAGTACAACCCCAAGTGGAGTCCAAGGAGATGTAGTAATGATTTTAGTTAAGGGGATAGTAAAGTTTTGGTATACCGGTACATTGGAGTGTGTTGATTTCCTCCAAAGTATGCCAGGAAACAGAACCAGATGAACAACAATAATAATGGTGACCTGTTGCTTGGAATAGTTTGGAAGAATCAGTTACTCCAGATTTACTTACCAACATTGAACTGCCCCCTTAATTAACTCTGATCCACATTATTGACAACACCTCATTTATGCCTTTATAATTTACTTCTTTAATTAATGCATGGTTATTGGTATTTACACACGTTATTATTTTTACTGAATGATAACAATTATACCATTTATCGTCTTATAATGTGTTTGAAAATTTATTCATCTCGTTCAAGTAGCGGAAAGCAAACAAATATTTTTATAATCTTTACATGTATAATTTTTTCTAGCGTTTAGAAGTAGCCTCAGTGTGCATTATAATATTTAGTAGTGCTTAACATTAGCGCATTTATACTATCAATGTGTAGTGTTAATTTATGACTTTTTTATATATATACATTAGCCATTTTTACGAATATCGAGTTTTACTACCATCACGTACAGTACTTGTCATTTTTTGTGTAGCGTTAGAGTGACTGTGTGATGTTGGTGTGTTGGAGGCTACAACATTCCTTCACCCTGGGCCACAAAACACCACCTGTAGTGAGGGAGTGTGTTTCGTGGTATAGTTGGAAGGAATAAGTAGCCTCCAGAATACCAACAATACACAGTATGTTAGGCACCTTTAGAGGGTATTCACACTTGGTCAATAAACAAGGTTGGGATGACATTGGTGAAGCTAAGGGTTCATGAATCAGGGTCCGTGACGACACATATGGAGGAAAGATGCTTTGTAATTTTATCCAAGGCAGCTCCTCGTACACAGAGTAAAGTCATTAAATATATATTAGAATCAATTAATTCAATGTAGAAGAATGCGATGTTATCAGAAAATAATTATGTAATAATATTTTGGTTTATAAGAAACTTATACTAAGTATGGAAAATACGATACAGATATTTTACCGTTAACAGTACAAGCGTGGGCTGTTTTTATCTGTACACAGAGCGGCCACCAGCCAGTGTGAATGTGATAACACCAGCTCAATTCATTCCGGAACCTTACTCCACCAATGCTATCCAAACCTTGTATGTGAAGCAAGTGTTATGATCCCATTAAGAGGGTAGTACAATGTTGGTAAATCTGGAGCAACTGATTCCTTCAAACTATTCCAAGCAACATGTCACCATTACTTTTGTAAAACTGGTCCTGTTTCCTGTCATACTTTGGAGGAATAAAGGCACTCTAATGAACCATAAATATACTACCCCATAACATACAGCAGAGTGTTTGTGTGTTCCAGGTATAGTATGATATATATAATAATAATAATTTCTGGAGAGTTTAACATTTGCGTCGTAATTATATTCTGAGCGTTTAAAATTTTTTAGTGATTTTTTGCGCTTACAATGAGCGAATATATGATTTTGACTTGCCTTACATTTTGTGTAGCGTGTGACATTAACCACGACGGGTGTTTTAATGTCCAAACACTTCCATACACTTGAACGAATGTGTGTGTGTTGAAGTGAGTCTATATAAAGGAGACAACCTCGTTTTACCAAATTGAAGGGCTACTGATTCCTCCAACTTCTCACAGGAAACAAATCACCTCAGTGTTACTAATAGGGGAATCTGTTTTGTGACATAGTTTGGAGGATTCAGAAGTCCTCCAATTTACAAAAAAAAAAAAAAAAAGAGGTTCTCCCCCTAAGGAAGATTTGTGACTGAAATATATAGCTAAATTTATATATAGCACACTGGGGACCTTTCACTATATAACAAACTTCACAACACCCATTATCTAATATATTTAAAACGTTTATTAAATTATTTTATTAACTGTATTTAAAATTTTCCTAAACCTCGATATATTAAAGATAAAATAACACCCTCTAAAAACATTAATATTTCCACCTTATAATAAATCAATAAATACAATGATTGGAGTGTATTGTCATCCCACTTATTGATGGACCTGTGATGTTGCCGGCTAATTGGAGGCTACAGTGGCCTCCAAACTGTGCCCAGAAACACATTGCCTCAGTTAGCGAGTCATAATAAGGACCCTGTGATCGTGTATGAAAATTGGAGGCTTCTGACTCCTCCTGACCATGCCACGAAACACGCTCCTTCCATGTAGGTGTGTGTGTCTCGTGGCAATATTTGAAGGACTCATTTATCTCCAATATTCTGACTATATCACAGGTTCTCTTAAATAACCCAAGTCATTTTGCTTTGGAGGAATCGGAAGCCCCCTCCAATTCACTGACAGCAACACAGGTTTCCTTCTCACTCTTCAAACCCCAAATCCTCCCCCCCCCCAACCCCCACCTCGTGTGTCTCAGTCTAATTAACAGACTTCTAACATTCCCCAACAAACATTAGTACACAGACGTTCCAATATTATATGTAAGTGTTAACAGTCCGTCATTATTTTTAAAACCATAGATATTTTTTTGGTTTTGACTTTTGATCTTGGGTGGTTTTTTGTGTACACACGACAAGATTTTTACCTGGTCCACTTCCCCGCTCATTTGGCAACAGTGTACAAGACATTTGGCAGAAGTGTACAGGACATTTGGCAGAAGAGTATAGATCACTTTTGGCAATAGTGTACAGGTGTGGTCACATTTGGCAACAGTGTAAGGGACATTTGGCAGAATTGTAAAGGTGTAGTTAGATTTGGCAACAATGTACAAGTGTGGTCAGATTTGGCAACAATGTACAGGTGTGGTTACATTTGGCAACACTGTACAGGTCGAGTTGGAAAAAGTTTGTAAATGATTATGGAGTATATCTGTTATCAACGGAATGGAGTTTTTATGATACCTCCAGACTATGCCACAAAACAGATCCCTTGTTTCGATACTGTGGTACCAGTCTGTTTCCTGACATTTCCCCCTCATTAACTCTTTTATTCAGTTTTGTTTCTCATTTTTTGCATTCTGACGAGCTGAAGAGGATTTTAAGACGATAGAGTACGACTATAGACATTGAGGGTTAAAAGTATATCAATATACCCGGCCCAGTCTCTTGCAATGTTATGTTTAAATCTGTACTATAACTAATTCAATATGCTTAACTATTTCAAGAGGCTTAACGTACAGTACATACGGTATAAGTTAATTTGGTATTTTGTGCTTTGGGGGATTACTTGAACTTCAGAAACATGCATGAAACCTGTATGTCAAGTATAAGAATATTAGAAAATTTACTTATTAACTCCACACGAAAATATTTAACTGAGAAGAAACTACTGGCACTCAAGGGTTAACTTAGATTCTTAGAAGAACCCACTGAAATTCAGAAATAGATATAGTAAATTATCCCTTACGAATTGCTTGGTGAGGCAAGTGAGGAAGTAATTGTTTGGAAATGACCAGGTTTGAAAAAGGAATGAATAATTATATAGATAAATAATTAAGTTTGATAAATAAATAAATAAGTGAATAAACGTAATAAAAAAGTTTGATATATACGTAAATATATATTGTCTTACGCGTTTGGAAATGACTAAGTATGATATTGATACCATATTATTCATTACACCTGTACACTGTTGCAACATACTTAAGGCAGGTACACTGTTGCCACATATATAAGGCACGTACAATATATATATATATATATATATATATATATATATATATATATATATATATATATATATATATATATATATATATATATATATATATATATATATATATGCGAGTACGCTGTTGCCACATATACAGGGTGTCTCGAGAGTTGTAGCGGAGCCAAAGGGAGATGAAAGATTATGCAATTTTAAGCAAAACACACTCTATAAATATATATTTTTTAAGAATTGGTTTAGGTGTAAATACAGCGGATGTATTAGCGAGAAGCGAGCGGCGGTGCCAGCCATTGTTGTGACTGGCTACTCCTGCCCAGTGTTGCCATCATGTGATCCTTTTTATTATTTTATTTACATGTTCTTGTTCTGAATTAAGACCTTCTATCAATAAACGTCCTTTAAGTGATTGTTCTAGGAAAGTTTGGTGCATTAAAGTGGAGTAGGTTGAATATTCAAGTAAATAATTATAATGTAACAATAAATATGGCAATGATGACGTATCTACGACCAGTGCAGTGAGTGAGCCTGTGATAATTAGTGTGATTCAACCTGTGTTTCAGCCCTCAGTTTCCGCCACATCACAACGTACCCACCACCGCTCGCTTCTCACTAACACATCCGCTGAATTTACACCTCAACCAGCTCTTTAGAAATATATATTTATATAGTATTTTTGGTTGAAAATTTCATAATCTTTCATCTTCCTTCGGCTCAGCTACAACTTACGAGACATAATGTATAAAGCCGGTACATTGTTGCCACATATATAAGTCCGGTTTGCTCCGAGTGAAAATCTTGTTGAATGTATGCTTTTTTTTTTCAATGGAATTTATATTTATGTCCTCAAGAAACTTTGGCCTGATGAATTAGTCTGAATATTATGTGTGGGTGTTAATCAATTTTTTTCCGAGTCTTCACAATAATTCCCATAAATATTATTATTATTATTGTATTCCAGTGTTTGTAGTTGGAGGTTCTGTTTAATTAATGCCTCCAACGAGCATTACAGTTTATATTCCTTTTTATTGACTTGGTGGGAAGGCATTGGCTTCGTCTCAATTTCATATTTTTCGGAAAATATATTATGTAAGCTGAGACAAATTTAGCCAGCAAATATTCATGTAACAAAGTAATATATATTTTTTTTTTAAGATTTGAATCTACTTAAGATATTTTAAAACAATGGAAACAATTAAAAGGAAACCGATGCATTTTCACCAAGTACAAATAAGGGTCTCTATAGTTGTTTTATTATAAAAAAAAGTATTTCTCATTATTATTATTATTATAAGCATATTGTATGTGTTTACATCTTTTTGAATAGAGGTTAGATATTTTCAACAAGTTTATTATTGTAAGGATAGTTAATATCCATAAGTGTTATTCGTCTGTTTGAAATCGTGTGTTTTACTACATATTTTTTCTATAAGAGTTATATATTCCCTTCTGACATTTAGCATAGAAAGGTTCCAAAAAAAAAAAAAGTATGTTAAGTCCTCCTAACTCCCGGGAGATGGTTGTGGTAAGTTAAACTACAAGCAGTCTTTTGAAATATCTGACTGACGCTCTTGTGCCCGAGTTACAACTGTGTGTACGGTTGTGGCCATAAGTTGGTTGGTTGCCTCCTCTATAATCCAGGGACACACGCCCCTCTCAATTCATCTTTATAGACTGGAATAATATAGATGTCTTTAATTAAGCTGTGACGAAGTATAGGGTTGTCCTGTATACCGTAGACCCTCCATATATATACAGTGAATAAATACCTGCCTATATCCAACAATTCATTTTACACTCAGTCACTCATTCAAGACCACCAAATGTTTCCCCAGCCTTCTGTTATTCATTACCATACAGATTTAGTGAAGATTTTCTGAGCCTGTGTTAAAAGGATAGTGCTAAATGTAATCATCTCTATATCGAGGGCTTACTGTACACATTAGTCAGTGGTACTCTGTTTGACGTCACAGTTACAAGGAATCTTTATTATTATTATTATTATTATGAGAGCTTATACGGGGAAGAGGAACGGGACTTGTGGTTGTAACTGTACACATTTTTTTCAATCGAACATAGCTGAACAAATATATTCGCTAATGCAATGTACAATAATGTTATTCAATGAAGCAGAAATTATCACTTGCTTTGTCCTCCCTACAAAGCATAAATATCAGGGTGTTATGTACAGCACGTTTCCCTGTCATTTACACCTCACTCGACTGTACCAAATCGTTTTATTGTATTGGTGTTTAAAATTTTATGAAGGGCGATACATTTTCACTTGGTGTAGATATAGACACTCAGTATGCTGGATTTCTCGTTAATTTCTTTTCAACTATCAACAATTTATCTCCATTTTCCTGAGAGCTATATTAATTTCACTAATGGCAGAAGAATTTAATGCCATTCATTCCACTCTTTATTAATCTATTTTACTCTTAACATATATTCAAGCTGAGTTATTAATGATTTAGCTGCAGTCTACTTAACCCTCCAAAATATTATCAAAAACAGATTATAATATATTTACCTGCACACTGGGTAGGTCTGTTTCCTGGGATAGTTTGGTGGATTCAATAACCCTCCAAGTTCACACACAACAGTCTGTCCATTTAATATCTACAAGTGCACTACAACATTGCAATATTCATCAGCCGGTCAGGGCACTTATCGAAGCAATAACTCATTTTTTTTTATTTTTTTTTTATGTTCGAACTGAAATACTCATTGAAATCGGCACAAGAGCGTATCAGATTGTAAATAAATTCTCTCTTTTTTTTCGGCCAGCTCAGACTCCTCGCCGAATTTCTCTCCTTTTATAACTTTTTTATGTGCACTGGTGACTCACACAATCGTCATGTTAACTTGGTACAACGGATGACTGACCTTTTGCTTTATAATACAATAATAATTCACTTTGAGGTGCAGTGGTAGTTACTTACTGTTGCGTCATTTTGGACCCGTGGATGACGCAAATATATATATTATAGTTGCGTCATTTTTGTCCATATATGACGCACATAAACTATAACAACGTTATGTACGTCATTTTGCCCATGAATGACACACACACACACACACACACACACACACACACACACACACACACACACACACACACACACACACACACACACACACACACACACACACACACACACACACACACACACACACACACACACACACACACACACACACACACACACACACACATTCTATACCTGCGTCATGTGCGTCAATTTTTCACACACACACATACTATACCTGCGTCATATATGTGGACAAAGGATGGACCAATTTTGGACTCACATGTGCGTTTTACAAATGGCACCACACTACACTATATAATTATATTACTCACACATATGTAAACTTTATTAAAACGTGTGAAGCACCAGAGGCATGACATATGTATGTATGTATGTATGAAACACCTTAGGCATGAAGCGCAACGTTTGACGCACATGTAAGTCATTTTGTATACCAACATCTTGATATAAAACACATATAAAAACGGATTTGTTACGTTTGACGCACATGTAAGTCATATGTGTAAAGAACCGCTTGATAAAGAAAGATAAAAAAACAAAGTAAGGCATTTGTTAGTCATCCAGGAACGAGTTAATTAATGATATGAGGTGTTTGTAAATCACCTGTGCACGAGGGTGAATTACAAGTCTCATTATTATAGTAGTCGTGACTATTTTGCACCATTTTTTCTGCCTTTCCACTGTTACTACTTTTACTATTATTACTACTTCTTTCACAGCATTAATGGAACCCCTTTTCTCAAGATTTTATATATATATCCAGTATGTGTAATGTATGTTTATGTATGAATGTATGTATGCTCTTCTGGATGCATTATTATATTATTATTATACTACTTTTTAAAGCATCCCATTTTAACTAAACACGAATCTCCTTTTATAATTATATATATGTATATTTATTGTTGTTAATCTGCTTGCGCGTTCGTGTTCTGTGTGTGGCATTGGGAACAAAAACAAGGTCAGACAGGCTTTTAAAAACTTCCAGTCAAATCAAACCGAAACGGGATACACCCAAAACCGAAGCTAAAATTGTGACCCCCTAACCGAAGCTATCATACAGTAGACCCAAAAAAAACTAAGCTAAAATTGAATAACCCCAAAATCGAAGCTAAAATTCAGTGACACCTTCCATATGTTTTTTGGGGAGATGCCGCTTGGCTGTTTATAAGCTGCGATATTTATTACAACAAATTTGGTTACGGTGTTTTCCTTGTTGTCAGTATTCATAACAGTAAAGTAAATACAACGTGTCACCGTGTTGAGGAGGTGAAGCCAATTTGACTTTATTGTTTTGTCTTCCCCTGTCACATAAAGAATAAAGACGCACATTTTATTCCCTGTTTGGCTGTATTTTTATGTAAGTATGAAGTAAAAATCTTTATTCTCACTCTCGACAGTATATATATATATATATATATATATATATATATATATATATATATATATATATATATATATATATATATATATATATATATATATATATATATATATATATATATATATATATATATGGGTCATATATGGTTCATATTCTCGTCCTGAAGTATTTATCTTACTTAGGAAGTGTTCCATTAAGTTACTTGGTGTCCTGGCAAGTGTTTTATAATGAGAGTAGTGAGACAACACCTATTGACACAGTCTGGCTTGAAATATTCTCATCATTATTTTACATTACGTGAAGCACATTTATTAGAAAACACTACCCATCTGTTCTGTTAATGGTAAATGTTAAAAATATTGCACCTTTTTCTAAGTCACATAAACAGTTATGGTTATGTTATGTTTTGATACACCGAGGGATGACCCAAGTAAGTTTATGACCTTTGTGTTATTATTGCGTTATGACAAAAAATTGTTTTGATTAGTTAGTAGCTGCTTGTAACGCGGTAAAGAAAGTTCTCCTTATGATATATTTATATCTATGAATATTACCTATCTCTATAGTAAACATCTGCCCTATATGTTTAGTTGTCAGCCCTGTGTGTGTGTGTCGAAAAAATGTTAATGTCAGCAACTGTACACTTTCAAACATTTTATTATAACCACCGTGATTATAACATACTTTGCATTCAGAAAAATTTGATCACCTGAGCCAAAAAAAAAACCACCATGGAATGCCACAGTTCACCTCTGCTCCATAGTGGTGAGGAATGGAACACTTCTTATTGTATTGTAAGTGTGGGACGAGAATGTTATTATTATTATTATTATTATTATTATCCCGTTAACCCCTTGTAATGTATTGTACTGTAGGCTTGTTTATTATAATGTTGGCTTCAGTCCCTCCCTTGCTACTCACTTGTGGCTACAGCGTCTCTACACTTACTCTATTCTCTCTCTCTCTCTCTCTCTCTCTCTCTCTCTCTCTCTCTCTCTCTCTCTCTCTCTCTCTCTCTCTCTCTCTGTGTTTTCATTTATTTCTTCATTCATTCCATTCCAACACTTACTCTATTCTCTCTCTCTCTCTCTCTCTCTCTCTCTCTCTCTCTCTCTCTCTCTCTCTCTCTCTCTCTCTGTGTGTGTGTGTGTGTTTTCTTTTATTTCTCCATTCATTCATTCCATTCCTACTTGTTTTCGTTCTATATCCTTCTTCCTTCCATTCACACCCTTTCTTTCCATTCCTCACTTTCCCTCCATACTCTAATTTTTTTCTCTTAACTTGCATATTCATCCCTTCCTTATTCTTTTCCTCCTCCTCCTCCCCCTCCTCCCCCTCCTCCTACTTTGCTATCCTTTCCTTCCTTTTTATCCTTCTTCTTTCTCATTATCGTCATGCTTTTCTCCTCTCTTTCACTTCTAGTATCGTTTATTTCCTTCCTCCCTTTCTTCTCCTCTCTCTTCCTCCTTACCGTCTCTCTCTTGCGCTTGCTTCCTCTTCCTTCCATTTCTCTTTATCTGTCTGTCTATCTATCCATCTACCTATCTATCTACCTACCTACCTATCCATCTACATTTCTAACTGCCCATCCATCTATCTACCTATCTGTCAATCTCAACTTATCTGTCCATCTACCTATCTATCTGTCTACCTATCTACCTACTTACCTATCCATCTACCTACCTACCTACTTATCTATACATCTACCTATCTAATTATCCACTTATCTATCCAACTACTTACTCATGTACCTACCTACATATCTGTTTATCCACTTATCTATCCATCTTCCTATCCATCTATTTACCTACTCATCTACCTACCTATCAATCTATCCACTTATGTATCCACTTATCTATCCATCTACCTATCTATCTATCCACTTATCTACCCATCTACCTATCTACTTATCCATCTACCTATCTATCTATCCACTTAGCTATCCATCTACCTACTCATCTACCTACCTACATATCTGTCTATCCACTTATCTATCCATCTACTCATCTACCTACCTACATATCTGTCTATCCACTTATCTATCCATCTACTCATCTACCTATTTATCTATCCACTTATCTATTTGTCTATCCACTTATCTATCCATCTATCTACCTACCTATCTATCTGTCTACCTATCAATCTATCCACTTATCTATCCATCTACTTCCTCACCTACCTACCTACCTATCTGTCTATCTGTCTACCTATCAATCTTTCTACCTATCTACCCACTTATCTACCTACCTATCTGTCTATCTGTCTACCTATCAATCTTTCTATCCATCTACTTACTCACCTACCTACCCACCTATCTATCTGTCTACATATCAATCTTTCTACCTATCTATTCACTTATCTATCCCTCTACTTACTCACCTACCTACCTATACCTACCTACCTATCTGTCTATCTACCTACCTATCTATCTGTCTATCTATCCACTTATCTATCCATCTACTTACTCACCTGCCTACCTATACCTACCTACCTATCTGTCTATCTGTCTATCTATCCACTTATCTACAAATCTATCTACTCATCTATCTATCTGTCTACCTATCAATCTATCCACTTATCTATCCATCTACTTACTCACCTACCTACCTACCTACCTATCTGTCTATCTGTCTATCTATCTTCAGCAGGTGTGGAGATGCAGGTGACCGGGCAATTACCATCAGTTTGGGTCCGCCCTCCAAGAAAGGGCCCTCCCCCCCCTACACCACCGCCTCACCAAGGTTACTGTCATATACCACCATCCCTATACCACCTCCCCCTATAGATAATGTAACAACAGTATATATCACTACTACTACTACTACTACTACTACTACTACTACTACTACTACTGCTATGATATACCACCATCCCTATAGCATCCCCATAGATATTATAACAACAGTATATATCACTTATACTACTACTACTACTACTACTACTACTACTACTACTACTGCTATTACTACTATGATATACCACCATCCCTATAGCACCCCCATAGATATTATAACAACAGTATATATCACTTATATTATTACTACTACTACTACTACTACTACTACTACGATCCCTATAACACCTGTAGATATTATAACAACAGTATACCACTATCCCTATACCACTCTGATATACCACTCATCTCTTATATTTAATAGCAGTAGATATAATACCACCACTATACCACTACAGGTTTTATTCCACCACTCTGAATATTATACCCCCATTCCTATACTCGTAATATTCAGTAGTAGACATTAATTTATTCTAACAACCATCCATTCCTTATAATAAAACCCTTAAGATTATAATAACACAACATCCATTCTATTTCATCAACTCAGAGGAGACAGGTGGTCGACTTTGTAGCCCTGTTTAATTAAGGACCCTGTGATCGTGTATTAAAATTGGAGGCTTCTGATTCCTCCTCCTGACTATGCCACGAAACAAACTCCTTCCATATAGGTGTTTGTGTGTGTGTGTGTGTGTGTGTGTTTCGTGGCAACATTCGAAGGACTCATTTACATCCAATTTTCCGACTACATCACAGGGTCCCTTGATTAAATCTTACTAATTATCCCATCGTTAGTCCTATTTAAGGCACCCTGTGATGTAGTCAGAAAATTGGAGGTATATGAGTCCTTCAAATATTGTCACTAAACACCACCACCTATAGGGAAGGAGTTTGTTTCGTGGCATAGTCAGTAGGAATCAGAAGCCTCTAATTTTTATACACGATCACAGGGTCCTTAATTAACGTGTTATGTATCGTGTTATTAATGCTGATCATCTTAGTACTGACCTTGTGGTGCAACTATTTAATTAACCCACTAATGACCTAGTATAGATGTTATTTAGGTAGTAATGGTCATCTAGTAGTGGAATAGTAACCTAATCATTACCGTGCGATAGTACTAATTAACACACTAATTAATGAAATCTTAATAGTACTAATAATAATATGTGTAGGTAAAACTGGTGATTTATTAAGGGAGTAGTACAATGTTGGTAAATTTGGAGCAACTGATTCCTCCAAACTATTCCAGGAAACAAGACACCATTATTTTTTGTTCCTTTAGTCCTGTTTCCTGGCATACTGTAGAGGAATCAAGATGCTCTAATGTACCCAAAGTGTATTATTACCCCCCAAAGGAAAGAAAGGAAGGCGGTCTGTAGTACGGTATGAACGGTAGGGTTACTTCACTTTCTTGGCTGGCATTCTTCTGCAATTATGAATCCCCTGCATGGTATCTGTACATATTATAAGATAAGGTGATAATTATAATATTATGCTGTATTTGGTCAACTTATTTATCATACAAACTGAAACTCATTGCGTATCAAGGAACACACATGAGACTTTGCTTACTACGAGTTAAAACTAAATAACTCTACACGAACACTTACATGGGTATGTTACACACACACACACACACACACACACACACACACAATCAGTTGACACATCCACCAGTTATACAGGGTGTAACACCAGTTTCTGCGGATAATTTTAGAAATATAGAAATATGTAGTTTTGAGTAGACAATCTTCTATACAAAATGGTACAGTATTTTAAGAATTAGTTTGGGTGTGAAGTGGCTTTTAATGCAATATTGCCGGTTTCTGACACAATTTCATGCAAATATATATCGAGTTTGTCACTGGAAATCTTGGTGGGAAAGAGTATACTGAGTTTACCTAACAGTCAGCTGAAGTTACCATTATTTTTCTTGCAAACCTTACCTTTGCCAATACTGTACATCGATACTGTCCTTTTGGATCAGTGAAGTATGTAATTGATAGCGTGATTTCAGAAACTTATTGAAGATAATGTGTGGTTCTATAACGTTCACAAAAAAATTATAATATAAAATTTTAACAATGACATCCTCGGCTGATGCCACGCCTCCTCCCTCACCCAGCCCACACTCACCCGTCACCACCATTGTTGCACATCAATTTTAAAATGAACTTCACGCCCAAACTAATTCTCATAATGCATATGTGTATAGAAGATTTTCTGCTCAAAATAACATATTCTTTCATTTTTTTTTTAAATATCCAAAGAAACTCGTGCTACACCCTGTATTAAATGTCCTGGGTAACCTGAAGTTTCTTCCTTTTCCGACGCTGGACATAGGCTTCGTAACCCATTATGAGGCCTTAGATTTATTATTTTTATTATTATTCTAAACTCTGAATGTGTCCTGGCATTGAGGTCCACTATATCATACACACACACACACACACACACACATACACTTACAAGACCATTATGTTATGATGTGCTCTTCTCTATGCTGTATAACTGTATTCACAATGTGTTTTATTGTCTTTATACTATATAAGCCTGTAGTGCATGATCATTTTCACTTAATCCAAACTCTCTTTCACTCTCACGCACGGGTGACTCTTATGCGTCTTACTAGCTTGCTCTATTTAATTAATTAAAGGGGATCGTTTGTTTGTATGAATATCACATGTGTGTTTTTTGTTATTGTAACACTTTGATTCACGAAAGAGTAAAATGGAGGATCCTGATTACTGCAAGTTGCACCAAGAATCACAGTCTCAGTCTAACGTAGTCTGTATTGTTGGAGATGATGGACGAACTAAACAGACTCCAAAACTACCAACAATACACATTCAGGCTCCTTTGTACAGTCACAGTCAAAAGTCCTGCATCAAGTGAATGAAAGTGAGCCATGTGAGTGAATCTTGTGAACCAATTAATATTACAGAGACCAACAGCTGTAATTTAGCACCATTTTTTGAGGCCGTTTCACTCGAAGGTGTTACAGAACTATTGACCCTCACTGTACATGGAATTGCTTTGGCCATTCATATATTTTTTTTAGCTCCTTATATATAACATGGTCAAAGGCGTTAATTAATGGAATACATATTATAATACTCTCCTGATAAACATGAGGGCTACTGATTCCTTCAAATAATACCGTGAAACAGATCCACCATTATACTGTAGTAAATATTGATGTTGTCTGTTTCCTGGCATACGTTGGAGGAATGTGTAGCCCTCCAGTTTCCCATCACCAGGCGTGTGTCTCCCCATCATAATTATAATCAATGTAGGTTTAAGTCACGTGTGCATGATATGGTTAATGAGATGCACATATGAGTCACCTGTGCATCAGAGAGCTAAATAATATCCTAACTAAATAACCCTCGTAAATATTTTGGTTGTAAATAATAAATATATTGTAGTTTTAAATAAGCACAAACTGTCAGCCTCTCTGTCATCCACGGTAAGTGATAAATAATAAATAATTTGTCATTTCGTATAATTAGGCCTATTGTTTTTATGAAGGAACGAGTGAGTGACGGTGTATTAAATTAAGGGGGTAAATCTGGAGCTAATGATTCCTCCAAACTATTCCAGGCAACAGGTCATCATTATTTTTGTTAACAGGGTCCTGTTTCCTGGCATACTTTGGAGGAACCAATGCTCTCCAATGAACATACTATATGTGACCTGTTGTTGCCTGGAATATTTTGGAAGAATCAGGTGCTCCAGATTTACCAACACTGTATTATCCCTTAATTAAGGACCCTGTGATGGGGGATAGAAAATTGGAGGCTTCTGATTCCTCCTGACTTTGCCACGAAACAAACTCCTTCCATATTGGTGGTGTTTCATGGCAATATACTAAGGACTCATTTATCTCCAATTTTCTGACTACTTCACAGGGTCCCTTGAGGGTGATATTAAGTACCTGATTCTTCGTGGAAAAGTTTCTTTGTCGTTCAGTTCCCATTTTTTTTTTTTTTTTTTTTTTTTTTTTTTTTAAAGCGACGAGGAGCCTTTTCCCAGAAGAAGGATTTTAATTAATAATCCGACCCTAATAAGTGTGTCAGAAACCTCCCCCACTTCCTATAGTCCCCTAAGGGTTAAGGGGAGAACCTCATTTTACTAACTTGAAGGGTTACTGATTCCTCCAAACTGTCCCAGGAAACAAATCCCCCCAGTGTTACTACTTGGGGATCTGATTCGTGACATTGTTTGGAGAATTCAGTAGCCTTCCAATTTACCGTCACGGGCGTATAGCAAACAACCTTCATCCTTACAAACCTTCTTGATATCATTAGTTAAGGGACCCTGTGATCGTGTATGAGACCTGGTGGCTTCTGCTGATTCCTCCCGACTATGTCACAAAACAAGCTCCTTCAATGTAGGTGGTGTTTCGTGACAGTGTTGGAAGGACTCACTCACCTCCAATTTTTTCTGACTACATCACGGGGGTCCTTAAGAGGGTACATATATAGTATAGAGTGTTATTGTTGGTGCTGGTAAATCTGGAGCAACTGACTCCTTCCTCCAAACTACTCCAAGCAACAGGATACCATTATATTTATTCATTGGTCCTGTTACCTGACATACTTTGGAGGAATCAACAAGGCACTCCAATGTACCCAAAGTGTATTTATTATCCCCTTAAACTCCTTTGTAGTTAGTTGTCTTATACTGTCTTATCTGTCTGTGTGTCTGTCTATATCTATCTGTCTGTCTTATTATCTGTCTGTCTGTTTGTGTGTCCAAATATCCCTTGTGTTATCGACATAACTAACATTCAAGTAAATCCGTATTATCTGACTGATTAACTAACTACATTAACTAACTACTAACATCAAATAACCAACCTCCTCACTAACCAGCAAACTCATAACTATAACTATATTGTTTTATTTTTATTTCATTCGAAGATCCGCAATCGCAGAACAGATCTCACTCACTGATCAACATAAAGATAAAGAAAAGCTTCATTATCCTTTATTATTAATATTATTATTATTATTATTATTATTATTTACAAAGAACAACAGAACAGTCACGTCACCGCTTCTGATGAAAATATAGGAGATTGAATATTCTTTCTTTATTGATCATATATAAACAAAGAACAGTCACGTCACAGCTTCTGAAAAAAAATATATCGTTGGAGCTTCAATAACCTTTATTTTATTAATCATATAAACAACGAATGGTCACGTCAGAGATTCTGATAAACGTAAAAATATTGAACAACTTCATCATATACTATTTTATTAATCTTATTTACAAGGGACAATCTCAGCTTTTGTTTGACGTCTCTTCAAACAAAAGCTGACTCCTCCAAACTATTCCAAGCAACAGGACACCATTATTTTCGTTCATCTGGTCCTGTTTCGTACCTGACTTTGGAAGAATCAAGGCGCTCCAATGTGCCAAATGTGTAATATTCCTTTAATTATTATTGTTGGACGAAGTGATTGCCAAGTATGTTCTTTCCTAAGAGGTATTTTTATGTGTGTGTGTGTGTGTGTGTTGGGGGAAGTGTGTGTGTGTGTGTGTGCCAGTGTGCAAAGAGAGTAATATGAATGCTTCCCATACCATCACTAATACTCTATATCCCTCGAGTCTATCCTTCCTCACGTTTCCTCTCCCTCCTCGCCTTTCTCTTATATTATGCAAGAGAGAGTGTATGTGTGTATATGTGTGTACAGTGTGTACCAGCTCGTGTGTGTGTGTATATCTGCAGAGAGCTAGTGAATGTGTGTACCAGAGAGAGAGAGAGTACCTGCTCGTGTGTGTGAGAGAGAGAGAGTACCAGCTCGTGAGAGAGAGAGAGAGAGAGAGATCGTGTGAGAGAGAGAGAACCCGTGTCTAACTACCCCAACGGAGCATTATATTTTAACCCAGTCAGTCAGCGAACTGAGAGGAATACAGTGCCTCTCTACACATCCTCCTCCTGCTCCTTCTTCTTTCAAGACTCGAACCTTGTGTTGCTACCGAGAGCGAGAATAATTGCCGGGTTTATTCTTGAGAGTAAAATTGAATTCACAAGTATAGGAGTGAAAAACAAAAATACAATGTCCTTGAATGTAAAACTGTGCTATAAGAAAAGGATAGAGATAAATTTTAGTGTTTTTTTGCAATAAAAAAAAGGGGGCAGGAGTGAAGAAGCATTATTAGTTATTTTGTGGTTGGTGCGAGTTAATTAAAGCACACACACTTGACAAACGACTGTAAAGGAGTATATATCCTACTGTAGATGGAGAAAAGAATATCCGAGCTGGCTATAGGAATGATATAAAAAGACTTACTGCTACACTATAATTATACAGTTTAATGGCTGATGGTGATAATCTTTATACTATAGACTGGGTGCCACCTTTCTTACCCACTTCGAGCCTTTATTAGTTAAGATAGACTGGGAGTGCGAATATCCAGGCTTTATATATTTATTTGTTTATTTTTTATTAACGTTTCTGAAGAGATGGAGGGGGAGGAGAGTCCAACTAGTTCCAGCAAAGACAAGTGGGTTTTTATATATTTTTTCCGTGTGTATGTATGTATGTATGTGTGTGTGTAAATTGAGAACATTGTAACTGGTGTGTGATTGTAAAGTTGTCAACATCGGGTCTGTTTTTTTTTTTTTTTTTCAAGCTTGTGGAAAATTTTATACAGTGCATCCTTCAAATTCTTTTAGTTGACGAGTGTATTATTAAACAACAGATCCCTCGCATTGTATATTCCTCTTCATCTGCGCTAATTAATTAAGGGGAGATACTCTTAATTGATGGTAAATTGGAGGGCTATCGAATCCTCCAAACTATATCACAAAACAGCAAGTCCACGATTAGTATTAGTTTTTTATAATTAGTACCATTTAGGGAGTCTGTTTTCTGGTATAGTTAGGAGGAATCAGTAGCCTTCCAATTCACCAACAAGATGATCTCCCCTTAATATTACGTTAATTGTTGATCATTATTGTAGATTATCTGTGTAATTTGTTTCGAAATGAATCATTCATTATCTTTCCCACAACCAGTATGAAATGAAAAGAGGAAACCGGTGTATATTGACGTGATAATGGATTGCAGCTGATTGTGTCTTGTCAGGAATGTATTAATTTTGATATTAATAGGATTCATAGACATTTTGCATACGGCTGACGACAGTTGCAATTATTATTATTATTGGGCCTAAGTTACCTTCAGACAATGGTTTTTTGTTTTCTTCTTTTTAGGGAAGAACTACTGATATCCAAATGTTAAAAGTGTCACACATCAAACTATATAGATTTGTATGTATTCATGACTAAGATAATGTCACCGATCGCTAAATATTTAAGATAATAACACCTAAAAATGGTCTTGTTTGAAGGGAACTGACGATAGACTATATAAAATGTTTCTGGTACAAGGAAAATGCACGTCTTACAAGAATTAAGTATCAGACTGAACAGGAGTAAAGAAATATATGATCTGACATGTGTAAATAACAATATGCTTGACAGGTGTAGCATTTTGACTTGACAGGTGTACAGTAAGTAACATTAGATTTGACAGGTGTAAAATAACATTAGATTTAATAGGCATTTGTAATAGGCTTGGTAGGTGTAACATCTAGGCTTGACAGGTGTAAATAACATTAGATTTGACAGGTTTATGCATTATTAGACTTGACAGGTGAAACATCTAGGCTTGATAGGTGTAAATAATATTAGACCTGATAGGTAAAATTAACAGGTATCTAACAAAGACTAACATTAAGCTTGACAGGTGTATAATTATAACATCGGCCTTGACAAGTGTAAGTACAAATATCATAGAGTTCACTAATGATAACTATACCTTTAACCAAATGTAACCCATCCTATCTTTCTTTATCCAACATAATGTAATATCACCGCACCTCACCTCACCTCACCTCACCGCACATGACCTAACCTAACCCAATCCAACTTGCATGTAGGAAATCCTGGCATACCCGAATTCACCCTCGCTCATCCTTTCCCAGCCCACTGACCCTTAATTATTTCACCTAGCGCATCTATAAGGTAATACTAGGATGAATATTATGACCGAATATGTCCCACCAACAAGGATGATAACTTTAACTAACCTAATCCAATCTAGTTACAGTAGTTAGTTAGTTACTTAGTTACCCACACCAGCTCTTCCCACACCATTTCAACTCACCTTAATCTGCTTAGCTGTTAATTGATCGAACCTTGTGTAGCCCATATCTACCCAATCCAATACCCAGCTGTACACAACTTGAAACAAGTCCAGCCAAAGCTAGAGTAGATATTACGAACCATACTGACTCAGCCCTACCCTTCCCAATCCATGCAACCCAACCCAACACAACCTTATCCTACCCTGTCCAACTTTAACCTACCTACATTATCCTACCCTACCCAACTTTAACCTACCTACCTTATCCTACCCTACCCAACCCTACCCAACCAAACCCAGCCCAGCCCAACCAAACCCAACCCAAAGCAACCTTATCCTACCTTGCCCAACCCCGACTTACCTTACCCTACCCTATCCTACCCTAAACTACCTTACCCTACCCTACCCTACCCTAAACTACCTTACCCTACCCAGCCCAGCCCAGCCCAACCCAACCCAATGCATCCTTATCCTACCTTGCCCAGTCCTATCCTGACCTTCCCTAATCACCTCACCGAACACAGTGCAATCTAACCCAAACCAACCCAACTCACACTGTAGTAGTATCTGAGACTGGCCACATTTACCCTACAGTCTAGACATTTTTTATTTAACCTCTGCCTCGCATTGTACAGACGTCAGGTTGGAGAGGAAGAGGATGAACTATCCGAGGTGGAGCCAGACGCTGTCCCACAGGAGGTGAGGGAGTGGCTCGCCTCCACCTTCACCAGACAACTTAACACTTCACGCAGGAAGACAGACGAAAAGCCACGATTCAGGTTAGTCTCTTAATTTTATAAACTGCAGATCCTGGTCTCTTCTTTTTATACATTGCGAGTCCCAATTCCTTCTATTTATACACTGCGGTCCTAATCTCTTCCTTTTATATACTGCAGGTCCTGGTCTCTTCTTTTTATATACAGTATACTGTGAGTCCTCCTAATCTCTTTTTTTTTAAATACTGTACTGTGAGTTCTGGTCTTTTCTTTTTATATGTACTGCAGGTCCTACTCATATATTTTTATGTACAGTACTGTGGGTCCTCGTCTTTTCTTTTTATAAACTATTCTTTTTCTTTTTATATACTGCGGATCTTAGTCAGTCTTTCTTTTTTCTCAGGAGATTGAAGAACATGCCTGAAAAAGAATGAAACAGATGTGACACAAGAAGGGAAAATGAAGGGGAAGATATGCTAGTGGGATATGCCATTTAATGTCGGGTATGATTACTTTACGCTACAGAGGACAGCTTATTACACCTGCTGAGATTACCAAATATTGTAGGCTAGTAAATGGCTTGGATACCTTATTGACTGATTAATGTAGTGAATTTTAAGGGGTTGGGGTATAGTACTAAGTCCCATATGATTGTCTCCTCATTCTCCTGTACCCATTGTCACTCGGTGGTAAGAGCTTTGACATTCTGGACCAGAGGAAAGAATATCCGTGGTGTTGACGATGGTGTAGTACCGGTACGATGGCTCTGTAGTGTGACTGTGGAGTCATTGTACCAGTACCACACCATCGTCAACACCATGAATGTTTTTGCCTACAGCCCTCTGCCTCATAGACCAAGGCTGTGTAAGTTATAACTCTTGTTGCTGATGAGGATTCATATACTGTATGGTCCTTTCAGCTTAACCCAGTCAAGGATTTATTATGGGAGAGGAATCTACCTCATGATATAATTTCATAAGATTTGTCAACCTTACTCATGTTACTAATTATCGTACTTAGCAATCATATATACTGTATATGTAATATTTATGCACCTGCTTCCATCACCTCTCCATCCACTTTTTCAGCTGGAATTGATTTGTTTAACTTTGCTGGTGTCCTGTACCCCTCTGAAAGCAAGCTAAAAGATGTAGGGAGTGTTAATTGGCCAGAGAATTAAAGCAATTGCTATTTGTGTTTGCTTTTTGAACTTACTTTACTCTTGTGATATGGTGGTAGGTTTTGGCAATACAGTATTTGAAGCCCTTTGAAGATTCATCCCTTTTTAGTCCATTTTTTTTCCATCTGTTTTTCATGTACTGGATCTTGTTCTAAGAATATATATAATACAGGCAATCCATGTCATGAATTTTCATACTCTCAACACAACATATACTGTAATATGCTTTGCCTATTTTTCAGCATTGTAATAGTACAGTAAAGAGAAATTCCTGTGCTTTGTTAGTGAGCCCATGTCCACTGTTCATAAACATTTACCAGTTCAGATTAGGGTATTTAGTTTGGCAGCAGTGTAGTTCTATGTTGATAACCTATTTACTGCTTGTTCCAATTTTCTAAAACTCCCAAAGTATAACCTAGTATCTTTAGTATGTTTTTAACAAATGACTAAATATTTTCTAACCTTGTACAGATCAGTGGCCAATGCCATTCGAGCGGGTATTTTTGTGGAGCGTATCTACCGCCGCTTGTCCTCAGCCACCTTCCTCCAGCTGCCACCTGAGGTCACCAGGATTCTCAAAGTAGGTCACAGGTCACATAAGCTGGGTCTTATTTAATTGAGAAGAACCTGAAAAGAGTAAAGAAAGGTTTTTAGTTTTCAGCCTACATTATTGAAAGAATTCATGGCTCTGGCTGAAATAATTTTGTATAGTAGGTGAAATGGGAATAATCTTGTGGTCACTCTGTGTTGTGTAGCTGGGTCTGGCCTCGGACCCCAAATTGTAGGAGAAAAAAATAATTATCAACAACCATTGTCTGAGAGAGAAATGACAATGCAGCCAATTCCTTTAGACTCCTTGCACCATCCCGGGTCGGTGATGTCTGCCCCTACTGCTTACATTTAAATACTGTATGGTATAATAGTAGATTAAATCTTGCAGAAAATCATTCCTTTACACATTTTACCCTAATATACCAAGTAGAGCATTTTGTTTACTTTATATACCTAATACTGTACAAGTTTCCTTATTCCATAATTCATTGCCTACAGTTTGATACTTTTCATAATATTTGTTCATTGTTCATTTTGTTTTCCTTGTACCTTTGATAAACAATATCATACTTTTTGCAATGAACTTTGGTACATATATTTCCTTTTGCCATTATTCTCCCTTTTCTTTGAGCAGAGTGTAGATGAGTGGAATTTTGATGTGTGGCAACTGCAGGAGACCAGTAACAACACTCCCCTACGCTGTCTTGCCTACGAGCTTCTCAACAGATATGGACTTCTACACAAATTTAAGGTCAGCATTGAAACATACTTTATACCACACATCATGTACCAGTGTGTATGGTTGTCCAAGTGAAAATTGCAAAGACTGTGACTAATATAAAAAAGATATGCAGTATTTAAAAGACTAGCTAGTACTGTAGAATGCACTGTATACAAGCTACAGTAAACAGTTGGCAGTACAATAGAAGGCGTGGTGAAGAATACCCAAAACGGTAGAAAAAAAGATGTATTTCCAGAATAGAATAGAAGGTGTCTAATGTGTGTCTTATCCCCAGATGCCACCAGCCACCCTGGAAACCTTCCTCACCCAAGTGGAGGCCGGCTACTGCAAATTCAAGAACCCTTACCACAATAATGTTCATGCTGCTGATGTACTACAGACCATCCACTACATGCTCTCACAGACTGGGCTCATGGTGGGTAGTACTGTGTTCTAGTAGGTTACATGTATTATATTTTACAGGACAATTGTTACAATATCTTTTTTATTCCAGTACGTTGTTAATTTTTCTCTTGTGTGGTACTGCCCAGTAAAATGAGTCACACTCTGATGCAATCCCCCTTTTAAACCAAAAAATTCTCAGTGTCCCTCTCACAAATACAGTGCAATACACCATCTTTATTCTGTCCATGACTCTTACATACTCTATTTCACAGACTATATTCACAATCTACTTGTACACCTCTCTCTCTGTACATAAACTGTGACATTTAATTTGTATGCTTTACGTCCCGACTTATGACATAGTATGGTATACTGAAAGCTTACTTTAATCCTTTCCGAAATCTTTTTTTCTAGCATCTGTTTCTCATTGAGTTAAGAACACAGTTTCAATACAAACAGTACCTTTCAAACCAATAACCCCAGTGAATATTAAGGGTTTGCTGCATCACATCCACAAAGAGACAAATTTAATTGATAAATATTGAATAGAACTGGCTGAATGACGTTGAGATCCTGGCAACACTGATGGCAGCACTGATCCACGACTATGAACACACTGGCACCACCAACAACTTCCACGTCATGTCTGGCTCAGAGACAGCTATACTCTATAATGACCGTGCTGTACTGGAGAATCATCATATCTGTGCTGCATTCAGGTCAGATATTATACAGCACTTTGTTTATTGTTACCATTGTTAATGTTAATATTGTATTCCCAATAGACATAATTGTGTACAAGGTCAGTGCATTATCCAGTTCATCACTGTTACCTGCCTTATGGATTACCCTAGGTAGTTATTGAACCAGTCAACCTTATAAGGGATGATAGAGAACTGAGTTGGGAGAGTTGAAATTCAAGCTTGATTTGTATATTTATTTTGTGTTGCAAGTACATACCTTGGTTTGTATGACATGAATCAAAAGAGATGAGAAAAATTATCAAAGAACTGTTGCATTTCCACCAATTAAAAGATGCATGATACTTAGTGCATATGTTTGAGTTGTGTAATAAGGAGCACTTCCCAACAGACTACTGCATGCTGAGGAACACAACGTACTGGTAAACTTGTCCAGGGAAGAATACAGAGAATTCCGCAGTCTGGTGATTGAGATGGTCCTGGCTACTGACATGTCATCACATTTCCAGCAAATCAAAGCTATGAAAACTATGTTAGCACTACAAGATACAAGGTCTGTATAGTCTCATTAACCCTTACCTGTCTGGGAATATTCAACATTAGTATTCAGTAATGTAAGTCCTCTATGGTTACTGAATCAGAAATAAGATACTTTATTCCTTGGTTATCCATAGAAATTGGTAAGGTAGCTGATAAGTGAATTCATTATGAAATTACAGACTTTACAGTACAGTGCCTGCATTTAGTTGCTGAAATGTACCATGAATCATAATTATTGCTACGCATATTACTCTCCATAAAACTATGGTTCAGGAAATAGTATGATAGACAGTACAGTAAAATTAAATCCAGTATTAACATTGTTACCACACATAAAGTTTTCATTTCACAACAAACTATAGAGAAGAGTCACTGAGTCAAGACTTTCTTATTTAGGGATTTATTGCTTTTGGTAAATTTCACACCCTTAGGGTAACCCTATCATACAGTCTATTGAAGGTTTATTATATACATTTTCTTCCACAGCCTGGACAAATCGAAAGCGCTGTCATTGGTGCTTCACTGCTGCGACATCTCCCACCCAAGTAAGAACTGGAGGCTGCATGAGCGATGGACAACACAGCTTCTGGAAGAGTTCTTCAGGCAGGGAGATAAAGAGAGGGAGTTAGGGCTGCCATACTCTCCACTCTGTGATCGTAACAACACCCTCGTTGCTGAGAGTCAGATTGGTAAGTGATGGGATTTGCTATAAGCTTGGGAGTACAGTAGTAGGTTTCTGTGATTTGTGTTCCTGCATATAAGTACAATTTATTTTAATGATAATACAGTTTTTTTTTTTTTTTTCATTGAACTGAGCCTGGGAGCCATTGTCTGTGTATTTCTGTGTAAGTACTGTATTAATTAAAAAGTGCTTGGTATTACAGGTTTCATAGACTTTATTGTTGATCCGAGCCTGGGAGTGTGTGGTGACCTGCTGGACAAGGTGGCATCACTCTCTGCCCCTCCTGCCACTCCCACCATATCTGAGGAGCCTTCTAATGGTTGGTACTGAGATTTACCTGTCTACTGTGCACTGCTATCTCACTTTCTCTCTCATTCTGATTATAGTTTACATGTCTTGGGATATTTTTGCTGCTTGTACAGTATGCATAACACACCTAGGGTTACCAACTATAAGCTAACCCAACCCACTGTAGTCAAGCCTAATCTGACCTAACCAAACAGACTGTGACCCACCAGTATAAACAAACTAATCTAATGTATAATAACTCTAGCAGAGCCTGGTGGTCCCATCAAGCGACCAGTGAGGCCAGGTGGTGTTGTGGGTCTGGAGGTGAGGCGACCGTGGCAGGATTGTCTGGCAGCAAACAAGACCAGGTGGAAGGAACGTGCCATGAAGGGTTAGTCATTATCTCTCTCTCTCTTTACTCTCCCGCTCATCATATTTACTATATATACAATGCAATGTGTCTAGGTATCTCTAACAAAACTGCACATGATTTTAGACCTCTCCCTCTCTTTTTATTTAAAAAAAAAAAGGTGAGGTCTTAGAGTGGGTTTCATGCCTTTTACTTCTCATCTTCCACAATATAGAAAAAGTATGCAAGGTATACTGTATAATTATATGTAATTACCAAATAATTATTTAAAAGAGTAAGTACTGTGCAAATATTTGTAGACTCTGTGCTGAAGAAATCTGTGGTAAGTTAAGTATGGACATGATATGGGTATGTATGTGTGTGTTTTGGTATGAGGTGCTGTACTGTACTGTATGAAGGTGGGATGAAGGTATTGTGGTTGTTGTTGTTGATGTTCTCCTGGGTAGTACATATATTTACTGTCTTATGTTGGTTGTACTCCCCAGATGCTGAGCTGCGTGCTGAGATGGCTTTGAGGAGTGAAAAGGTGAATGGAGAGACTGGAGAGGATGGTGAGGAAGGGGAAGAGAAGAAAGAGGAAAAGGAAGAAGAGAAAGGGGAGGAAGAGAAGGAAAGTGATATGAGTGAACAACCTGCCAGTGAAAAAGAAGAAGAGTAATCTTGTGTACTGAAAAATGGTGAACCTGTTGATATTGTTATTCGATCTTACGTATGTTGGAAGAACAATTTGATTATTGTACCACAAAACATAGGAGAACATAATTCCACATTCTACAGGAGTGAACAGCTTAATGATCAAACCTTGTGTACTCTTAAATGATACATTGTACAAATAATCTCAAAGAGTAAAAAATCTTGTGTATTTAAAAAAAGAGAGAAAATAAATACTTTATGATCAGAAAAAATTTGTGCCGATATATAGATGTTTATTCAAAGATTTCTATGTTGTAAAAGTGAACAGCATAATTTGTTCTACTGGCAGAAACAATTTACACTTCCATTGTATGGCACATTGAAAAGTAAAGATAAGACTTGGATTAATAATTCACAAATGGAGTTTGATTCAAGAAATGAAAACTAAATTACCTTGTATGTGATCATATAGATTCCTTCTAGAATAACAGCTTAAGAGTATCTAATTTCGTGCACTCTATAAAGGTGAACCAATTTTTTTTTTTTTTCTAGAAGAAAGTACACTTTACTTAGTAATGTTCTAGTACAGTAAGATGACCAGATTAAGTTGGTATGTCTTATATTGGATATCATTCTTAGGAGTGAAAACTGTTCATTTTATCTTAGAAAAGTGAACAAATTTATGATCAGATTCTGCATATCATTTAGTTAAAAAAGTGGTGATTTTTAAGTGATGACATTTTGCATATTCTAGAAAACATTTTATTTATTCTAGAAGTGCAGAAAATTTATATTGCAGTTGTAGAGAAATTGAAAATTACACCTGGAAGATATTGTGTGGTCTAGAAAATTGAAAAACATAAAATATTGGACCCCCGGGAAAAGTGACTAATGTGCTGGTTTGTATCTTATTTGATGATCTTGAGGAAAGGATTTGACTTGCTATGTGATCATCATATATGTTTTAAATCAGTGGAAGATTATTTGCATTCTTAGGCGTCTTCTATGAACAATTTAGTTTAACCCAGAAGAGTGACGACCTTATTATGTTTTAATGTTCTTGGTGTGAACATTATAATAATACAGAGTAAATAAATAACATATGATTATCAGATCCTCTCTATTTTAGATGGGAATATAAACCATCCCACTATCCTAATGTATTATTCTACAGGAGTGGACAGCTTATTATTCCACACAATATATTCTCGTAGCGTAAGCAGGAGAAATGAGTTGCAGTGAGAGATGTTATTAAATGTGACATAATGTATTCCAAAGGAGTTATCCATCCAGTTTATTCAGCTTGTATGGATTTGCCTAAACTATATTCCATAAGCGAGAGTGGACAGTTTCATTATATTGTATTCTAGATGTATAAACAGTTTGACTATCCAGTCTAATGTATTCTAAAGAAGAGGACAGTTAGTTGTCAGCATTATAATTGCAACAGAACTGATCATAGGAAAACACAGTATTAGATCTTACATAATGATAATTATACATTATGGAAATGTAGATATGAGATGAACAGTTTAATCTCAGTATTACTGTAGCTAGATCTCATGTAGGCTAGCTATATTGTAGAAATGATTCTCTATATATACTGTACTGGAAAGGACTGGACGGTTCAATCAGATCTTATATTATATATATGATAGTGTCCAAAAAACATTTGGTAAGAAAGGAAAAACACACAGTGCTTCTAATGTTATATATGTGTGTTATATACAGTACTGTACTGTGTTGTTTATAGCTACAAAGATGTTATTTAAAAGTATATATATATATATACTGTATCTATTTACTACATAAAAATTTAATGGTGTGTAAATTATAAAGCCTATTTACTATACAAATTATAGAGTATTAAAAATATATCTACCATATATACCGTATGTGAAAATAAAGATTCACATATAGCAATTTAATTAATGGTGTGTAAATTGTAAAGCTTCTTACAAATTTAAAAGTGTTTGAAATATATTATATATATACAAAATAAAAATCTTAAGATATATATATATATATAATTATTATAGTTGTGCATAGACAGTGTTTTTTTAATACCGGTAGAGTCTATTTAAAAAGAAATCTTAAAAGGTGTCTCATATGTACCTGTTGGATCCATATAATCTATGTTTGAGTAAATTCACCAGATGGGGTACAGTAGTTCGAGGCAAACACGCCAACTTACACAACTTTTATGTACAAATTTTGTTCCCAAGCTTTTTCCAGTTTTTTTGTTCATTCTTTGGCTATCTCCTACTGTGTGGGTTAGGCACATATTACATTACCTTTCATACTGTGGATTTGTAATTGGCTTTGCCACTGTGGTACTGCATGATTAAGATTTATAAAAAGAACCAATATTGCAACAAAATTATCTTATTTAGTTCCTTTCTCCTTTCTACCAGATAGTCACATATTCTATTGTTGATGTTAGTGATTTTCTGTTGTTATCTTATTCTAACCATTTCTATTGCCTTAAATGAATTCTTCATGAATCTCAGAACTTTCATATTTTCCACATACCTGGTAACTATCCTATTTCTCTTGGTTGCTTAGCGTTTTTTTCTGTACAGTAATGTTCTCTGATTGTCTGCCATCACCATTTACATATCACTGATGTTTTGTCATTGTGGCTGAGTGTCATGTGCCCTAGCTTACCTGACACTAGATATGATTATTGTTTTTTTCTTGTCTTACTCATTGTCATGGGAGTAAGATATTGTTGGAATTTTGGATGACACCGATTCCTTACACCTGTGCCAAGAAACAGACAATTACAGTACAGTACAGTCATGAGCACTAATAAGTGTCCAGGTGTGCTTTGAATACCTAGAGACAGTAAATAAATGCACAATAAGATTTCCATTGGAATTAGTTCGTTGGTGAATTGGACTGTTCAAAGCTTCAACTAAAGCTATATACTGTACTTATTAGTGCTCATGACTGTACATGTATAGATTTGATTGTTTTGGTGAACACTTTGGAGAAATCTGCAACCTCCAAATTTCCAATAATATCTCACTGCTTCCTAAAGGTTTACAGTGTTTTGGTCCATCTCCACCATACAGATCAAATATGATAAATTTAAGATAAAATGAGTTTATATTTTAATGAATCAAACCTGTAGCTTGATAAACAAAGAGATTGTTTAGACTACATACAGTATATGTACTGTAAACCAATTTATTGAGAAGATCATTTTTGTACTAAACATAATTTTAGTTTCATCAGTATGACACCTCTTCCAACACATAATGTGGCAGACTCCCCAATCCCATTCAGGACACATTTAAAGTGTAAGTGAATATAAAAATTAACTCAAAAAATATGTATAAGATGTGTGTACAATATGCATGTTCTATGACTTTACCCATGAATAAAATATGATAACTCTTCGCATTGCAATATAAACAATACTGCAATACAGTACAATACTTGCTCTCATGCAGTACTCTCATAAAGAATGATCATCAAAGGTATTGTTTTGTTTCTTTACAGTACTGATTTAATTACTGTTACAGTTACCAATTTGTTCTTTCATTATGAGCCAGATACTGTACAGTATTTTATTACTATTAGTTTAATGTCATTGTAAATGTTATCTCAAGAAAAGGCTTAGATGAATGCATAGTATATAAATTTGCTGTTTTGATAGAATTACTGTATTATTATTATTATTACTATTATTATTATTAACCAGTTCTGCCTGCCAGATATAAACACTACTGTAATAGGTTTAGACTTGGTTTGAAATTGATAATTGATAATAAGGTAACATTATTTTAATAGAGCTTTGGTTTTTCACGTTGGTCCCGAACTGCCAACCTTGACGGTGACTTTACTTGACCATTGGAAGTGTGTGTGTTTGTTTTGTTTTGTTTTTGGTAGAATCTTGTTTACTACAAAATGTTATAATAAAAGATAATTCCTATTAAAGCTTCAAGAATATACTGTATAATTATTATATGATTGAGTTGTGCATAGAGTGTGATTTTTGCCTTTGTTGCTCATGTATATATACAGTATATACATAGATATATATATACACTATATGCATTATAGTGATGTTGCAGACAGTACCAGTGGTGATATTAAAACAAGGGGAACTACTGCATAGTGGAAAACCGTAATTTCTTCATCTGTCATTAATATACTGTACATGTAGTACTGAAATGTTTCTTTTGGATGATAGTTTAAAATTTAAGTTTCTTAATATTTTTTTGGGGGAAATAAACAGTTTAGCATTTTCCTTAATTGTAACAGTTATAGTATTGTCACCTCACAGGCCTCTTAAGGCCAACTTATGGTCCCACAGGCCATGAGTTTGACACCCTTGGTTTAAATGAAACTGTAGCCTCATGTTTGTTGTTAAAGTTTTTCCATGTCAAATTAAGATAATTTTTTTGAACAATAGTTTATTGGGTTGTTTATGTGCTGACAAAATACAAAGTCTGCTGGATATGGCCCATATTCCTAGTTATTTATGGCATGGTTTGATAGCCAAAGCAATACCACGAGGTGGTGTAGCTACATTTTTTTTTTTTTTAGGGAAATTCAAGCCTTATCATTGGTGTCCTTGGAAAATACTTGTATTTAGATACTTGAAATTGTACAATTTCTCACACTACCCTAATCTTTGTGCCTGAAACTTTCAAATCTGGATTTCATGCTTGGATCAGGAAATGTTAAGTCTTTGTTGTTTGAAAGAACAAATTATTAGATCTACTTCTTGTTGAAAAATACTGCTATAGCTAAATTAACAAGTTTGGGTTGTATAAGCTAAAATATTTCTTTGGCATATCATATACAGTATATTATATAGATGTTTGAAATAATGCCAGATAACTGCAGTATGATCTTACAGTATTTCATTCCATATACAAATTTTTTAAATGTCTAGATACAAAACAGTATTTTTTGAGAGGATCATATTGCACCTTCTCTTCCTGATGAAGCTGAATCAGAAAACACCCCTTACATCTTTATATATAGTATAAAAGATACAGTATTTTTACACTATAAAAATGTTACAGTAGGTCCTCAATAAAACATGAATATCTTTTCCAGTTGTCACAAAACACAGGGTACAGCCTGTATGGTAATGGATCACAAACTCCTCGAAAAATTATACGGGGATGTTTAGAAATGAAATGAATGTAAAATGAAGTAGGGAATAGAAGTACAGTACAGTATAAGTTTCATTTTTATCAAAGGCCTGAGAAAATATTTGGAGGGGGTTTAACAAGGATGGAATGTTAGCAGTGCCTGTTGTATGTACAGTATGTTTACTCATTATTTTGTTATGCTCTTGTTTAGTTCCTTGTTCCTCCTTTGCTTGTCCACTTTCTTGTAACATCATAGTATAGTACCAAATTCGTTATATGGCCTGGTACTTACTTCATTTGCATTATGGTATTGTAATATATTGTATGGTATCAAAAGCCTGGGAAAAAATGTTATGGGTTGTTAATGAGGGAATGAATGCAGAGCGAAGTGGTGAACAGTACAGGTATTGTTGTGTAAATTTGTGTTCTGTCAAAGATCCTTTGTACTCCTTCCTTGTATTGTGAAATTTTGGTCAAAATGGAGTGAGAGGAGGGTATAGCACCTCCCTTTGTTTTAATATTATTAATAATAATAATAATAATAAAAATAGTAATACTGTAATAATAATAATGTAGATCCACTTTAGATATCACAAGCGCTTTACAATAGTTCATTGGTTTGCGTGTTTAGTTGCTGCATCACACGTTTCATAATACAAAAGTATGACTGAATCACTATATCCCATAATATAACAGCCAAATGAAAAGGAAATAATATGTGTAGTGGCATTCCATTGTTTCTAGCTCAACCAGGATGAATGGAGTGGAGTAAATGAAAGCTTTCCTTTTTGGACAATAATATAACCTTCAAACAATGGCTGATGACTTCTACATCATTCTTTGACTACCACCAGTTTATTTTTCTTGTCAGAGGGAAGTACTACTATCTTCCGAAGGCAATTTCAAAATTATTTTTTTTGAACCTCCACAGCAGTTTACATCATAAATGATATGTATTCACTAACACCAAGTACAGTTTTCATGAGTAGAGGGCTGCCTGTATGTAGACAGCATTTTATATGAAGGGCAACTTGTGTTCCTACCACTTCATTGTCTGTCTAGGGAGGGTCTAGAAGTAATGATCTGTCTCTGTACTTTCATGTTCTTACACTGTGGCTTCTAGATAACTAGACTGTGATTGGATAATGTCAGAGTACCTTTGTGTGGCCTTTGATTCAACATGGCCACAGAAAAAGTTAAGGAATCACATTGTTCTACGTTTTCTTTTGTACTGTACTTTAAGACATCAGTTGGGAGAATGAAATACAGACAAAAACTTGGAACTCAGTGTTTCCTTTACTTTTCTTGTGGGTTAAGTGGAATTTGCTACACCACGGTAACCTTGGGGTTTTACTAAATGTAAAAGCTTGTGCATTGCCTCTGTTAGCTTTACAGGGAATTGTTTACATTTACTGTATGAAGCCAAATTATTTGTACGAAATCATGGTGCTTATGCAGGGCGTCCCAGGAGCAGAGGGCAAAACTTTGGCAAGTCATATACAGTACAGTACTCTAACTGTACTTTATAACTGAGAGTATTTTGTGACATATGTAGATTTTTGTTAGGTGTGTTCAGTTTGCATTTATCTAAATGGGTAGGGAGGTGTCTTACTGTCCATTATGTATATACTGTATGTCTTTTGTTATGTACAACACTTTAATGTTTTCCTTTAGTTAAACTGAAAAATATTTTACTCTTCTGTCATAGGAATGTAGTTACCCCAATTTTTCATAACATACAGTATGTGTGACCTAGTTGCCGAACTTGTGTTTACGACTCTTCAGGTTTTACAACTGTATCACCAACACCTCACCTCTTATCTGTACTGTACATCCCAGCCAGACCTAAGTTAGGCAAAGATTTCTAGTCTGTAACCCTTAGAGAGAGGTCTAGTACTACATCAGACTTGATAAAATATTACTCTGATGGATAGAACTTTAAAAAATGAGACACATCTTCATAGAATACAGTACATACTTAAATTTGATAATATTCTCATGTATTATTTCCTGTAAATTTGCCCATTTCTGCTGCTGTGACACCATGGAATGGAGGCCAAAGCACTTCAATATAACACAAAAATACATAATATTTTTCTTATAACACGACTTCTTCTGTATGGTAATGGATCTCTAGACCCAGGGAAAACAAATATGAATCTTATATGAGGAACTAAGTGTGATGGATAATAGTTTAAGTTTATGCCACATAAAAAGATGTAATGTATATTATGATACTTTCCAAATGCAAACAACATTTTATCTCTGAAAGTTGAATTGATTTTTAAGGTCATCAATAATTGTCAGCAAATTGTGGAGCTACTGATTCCTTGAAACACAAAATGGATACCCTATTCGTACAATAAGGTGATCTGTTTCCTTGCATAGTTTGGAGAAATCAGTAACGGTTCAGCTAAGATCACTCACAACGTATTACCCCCCCTGTTCATCACTCTGAATTTGGTCATCTGAATGGTTTCTACAGACTGAATGCTACACATATTTCAGCAAATATGAAACAGCAAGAGACTGAGGGTGGTATTATTAAACTTACACTTCATTGCTAAATTCACATTGCAAAATACTGTAATAGGAATTGAGCGAAGAAGAGAACTTTTCCTCGAAGAAGTTTGATAATACAGTAATGTACAATACTGTACTACCCGCAGTCTTTGGTGCTTCACATACCATTTGTACAATTCATTCACAAGATGTATATTTTATCGTATATTGTGCTGTAATTTTGCCATCTCCTGGTACATCATATAATATTTGCTTGAACTACTGTATATTCATGATATACTATAGATGATATTTATGTGTCAGTGATTCACTTGCCCGGTGCATAAACTATGTTAACCTTTTGTGTCCAGGGTTCAGCCGGTGACAAGTAAAATTACCTTGAATGACGAAAACATTATACAGTACTGTAATTGGTGTCTTCACAATGTTGAAGGGGATAAAAATGTGCAATGTTTGTTTGTCTGTCAATGGAAGTACTGTAGTTTATACATCTTATTCATGAGTGATAAACTAAGAGTGCTATTTTTTATATTGAGAGTGCTATTTTTTATATTGACCAGACAGACATTACACGGTCATATCTGTACAGGTTTATAAGTGTACAAGTATTGTTAGAAAAATCTGCAGAAGGGTAAAAAAAATTATATTTTATGACATTCCAGACTGGTGTGGCCCACCATTGCTTAGCTTTGCTTGATCTTCCTATGAATAGTGATGGTGGTAATGGAGTGTCCCTCTCACCTTTCATTTGGTTTCTACCTCACATAAAGGCACTTTGAGCACCAAAACCATGCTGCAGAGAGAGACTTACTGTTGTATTGATGGTATTGACATAGGGGTGGGTAATTTATCTTATCTCCATTGTGATCTTTATATGTATTAAAAAGAAATTGTCTATGAAAATTAAAAAAAATTAATGAGGTCAGTTTTCACCTCAAACCACTACAATATACCACAAACATACCCGGTAAATGTTGACAGGTTGGCCACACTAGGCATAAAAGAATATGTAATTAAAGTTCACTATTTGATATATATTTATGCAATATAGTTAAAGTATTTTAAAGGTAGCCTATACAGTATATCATTAAAGTACTGTAAAGCCTTTTAAAAATGCCTATAATTAACATTTAATCTGTATGTGATCTTTCAGCTGTAACATTACCATTAGTGTATTGGATTCAATGTACAGCATAAAATTCTTTAAAGGTTGAGAATACTAACATACAGTAACAAGTTATAGTTTCTGCCTGCTCAGGATGGTTTAATAAGAGGCATTTCTTTTTATTCAATGTTTTACTGTAAGTTACACATTTCACTAACAAACTTATAGTAGAAGCAAATTCTCCTTTCATTGTCTTGCTTGTCAATTTTTTTTCCAAATATTAGTCAGATTATTTTAATTTCACTTATCCAGGATGTTCAGAAACTGTGAGTGTTTCACAGTCATTAATACAGGTTTGATCTCTTTCCAACCCCAGTCTTTATTGTCATTGAATGATCAAATTATATTGTATCCACACATTCCACACTCACTACATCTACAGTACCAGATGGTGCCCAGAGGGGCTGACTGTATTCTCTGTGAATATTAGCCATCCCCCACAGAGATAGAATAAAGATTATTGTAGGATCCGGTCACTTTCTAGTGGATTTGACGAGATCTGCCCACATGGCAGATCTCGTTATCCATGTGAGGTGTACTGCAACCGGAGGCTCTTTTTTTTTTCACTGCTGTGTGGACCGCCAGCACACAGGGGTGCATTATCCCTTTGCATGCAGCAATCTAAACTCCCTCCCCCTTATAGTCCCTTCAGGGCTGGTCTCATGGAAGATGCGGCCCCACTTTTAGCTTTTGTGGTACCGGTAACGTGGACTTGGGCCCACAACAATGGCTGTGGGATCAAAGACCTTCCCCCCAATCTCCCTGGTGGTTGGAGGCCCCCAGATTCCCTGGTCCAGTAAGCTCTGGTCCCATTTCCCTGGGATGTGCTTCAGTAGCCCAGGCATATAGGGCCAGCCTCTCCTTTATTTTATTTATTTTTTCACTGAGACCAGAGCGTACTGGGGGTCTGTGGGGCAGGAGGCCATTCTGCCCCGGGAAAACATCAACAACAAAAACAACAGTACCAGATCAGACAACTTCAATCATGCTCTTGTGATGGCTGCTTTTTTCCAAAAACTGTTTTATTGCCTCCATGGCTTGTTGAGTTCCTTTAATGGGCCAATACAGTACTGTATTCAAAAGGTATCAATCAATAATCCTATACTAGCCTATATAATCACCGAAAACCTCAGTAACCATAACAAATTAATATTCTGCCATCACTTCTTGGGACAATTGCACAGTGTGTGTGTGTGTGGCACTCGGAGACACAACTAACAATGTGCCAAAGTACAGTACTGTACTTAGAAACATTAAAAAGAACTGTAGTCAGAATTCACCATGCTTATATCTGTTTTGTTCTTTAGCTTCATAACGTTACTTTTATTTTTGTTAAACTTTACTACTCTGAATACTGAGATGTTAAGTGAGCCATACTTGCATTCCTACCTTACATTTTTCAAGAAAGTAAGACCCTTAAAGATGGGTATTGCCTGCTGGGATGTGGGCAACACTTTAAGGGTTTTGGTGCTTCTTTGGATCAAAATCATTCCTTTTTCTCTCCTCAGCTGTTTCTCCTTTGCTTCTTAACCTATATGCTTGCTGTCTCTTTCTTTATCTTTTCCCTTGCATTCTATGGTCTTTCTGGCCCAGCACAGTTTTCTTTTTTCCGCTTTACATACACTCAAGACACCCTCAGGGGGAGTGAGGTGTCAGAACTATATATAGATAGACAGATAGATAAGTGTCGATAATTATACTATATTTCATTAAATATTTTGTGGTCTGGTTTTATTTAATATAATCATTGGCAATGTTGGTATGTAAATTGCATCTCAGATGTCATCATATGTTTCAAGAAGATATTATTGCCTTTACCTTAAAGACTGGAATTGTGAAAGTGTAATGAGAGATGGTGTTTAACTTACACGATAGTACCGGCCTCTTACATATACAAACTACTATTCCAACTGTATCACAGGCATCCTACCTCTTATCTATACAGATAATCCCACTGTTTCACAATTGTCCCATCTCTTCCCTACATACAATAGGTATTGATACTGTATCCATTCTCCCCTACACATCATCTTTACGAGGATTACAAGTATTCTACTTTGCCCAGTGGGGTTGACTATATTCATTGTGAATTCCAGTCATCCCCAAAGGGCTAGAACAAAGATTGTTATATGATCTGGTCACTTCCAAGCTGAGGAGTGCGAGTTGCTCTGGGTAGCAGCTTTATTGGTGACATGAAGCTACTAGTGAGACTACTCTTTGGGTGATAGGGTGCACATCTGTTTCCTAATAAAATTAATGAGATCAGCCTACATTGATTAAATTATCATCTACCTGGGGAGTACTGCTACCAGTGGCTTTTATTAAATTATTCTTATTATTACTTTATTTATTTATTTTTTTTTTTTTTTTTTTTTTGACAACTGCTGCGTGGACCACCAGGGGTGTTACTTCCCATAGCATGCAGCAGTCTTCCCTCCTCTATTTAAGTCCCTTCAAGACTGGTCTCACAGAAGGTGCTGCCCCTCTTGTAGATTGTGGTAACGTGGACTTGGGCCCACTGGCTGTAAGATCAAAGACCTTTCCCCCAATCTCCGAGGGGGTCAGAGGCCTCCAGACTCCCTGGTCTTGTGAGCTCTGGCTTTGTCTTCCTGGAATTTGTTTTGGTAGCCCAGATATATGGGGTTAGCCCCACTTTAATTTAATTTGTTATTTCACTGTGACCATACTGTACTGTACTGGGGGTCTGTAGAATAGAAGCCATCTACCCCTGGGAATACACTTCATACTAACCCATTCTAAGCCAGTGTGTGGATGGATTTTGTCATGGCTATAACCGTCCCTCTCACACACAGAGACACACACCAACTGGAACATAGTCTATACACTCCACTTCTTGTGGACTCAGCATTGAACACTAAGTTGGTCCAGTGGTACTGTACTGCTCTTGCCTCCCATCCAACAAACTGTGGTTTGAGGCACATCATTGCACACCAACTTTGTAGGAAGGGTTAATTTTACCTTCCTCCTGGGCCTGTTCAGCCTAGCTTGGTAGAATGTATTTCTAGCATTTTTCTCTAGCACACCCATTCCCAACCCACCATAAGCTTATGTATGGAAGGATTTTATAGTTGTAGTTTACCTTAGTGAGGCATTTTTGGTTGACCTTTAAATATTGTTACATGTCAGTATCTGGGCAGTAACTGTCTGCTAAGAACAGATGTACTGTACTGTACTGTAGTATATTTATACTGTATATGGAAAATGCATATTGTATATAGTGCAGTGCAGTGCAGTACAGTACTTTTAATCACTTATGTACTTAGTTGCTATTCTTAACACAGTAAGTTTAGCCCACAGCACCAAGAATCTCCCAGATTAAAATTTGTTCTAGGTTCCTACTTGATCGGGACAGATGCTTCATTCCCATACAGTAAGGAGGTCTAGGTCAGTCATTAACACGCACACAACACACTTAGTATGTATGTGCATAAACCACAACCATTATGAATTTGGTGTACTTGCATATATCATTTTCTTTCACATCATATCATGCAAATTGTATATTTTCAGCCTTTGGCTCTATTTCACAAAAGAATTATTTATGTTCATTGTTTATTACACACACACACACACACACACACATTTTCTGTACTGTATTTCAAAACATATTCAAGACTAATGTAATACAAATGAAAGCTTGGAGTCATGTGTTTCTTTATCCTGTGACCTGTGGGCTAAACAATCCACCTACTGTACTGTCTCTGTTGCCATGGACTGACTATTTCCCTCTTATTGCCTGCTCTCTCGTCCAGCAGTGGCAGGCAGAGTGATCATCTATGATGAATAAAAAACTATGTTAAACCTACTATGACTCTGGTGGTCCTCTTTTCATCACAATAAACGCTGGGAGACAATCTTTGCCATACAACACAAGGCTAGACAATGGTTTCATAATCAAAAAGGGTGCTCCCCCAGGACCCCTACTTTGTCCAGCTTCAGGCTGGTCCTCTACATTCTCTAACGTGTCTCATCAAGCTCTTCCTCTCAAAAATGGGATGGATCAGTTCCTAGCCCAAAATGGTTTAGGCTCTAAGGTAACTTGAGATGCCCAGGTCCTTGGGAGCCCAAAAGGTGGGGTCAGTTCAAGACGACCCCAGTCACCCAGTGGGCCAGCAGTAGGCCTAAGGAAACACAGTTCGACTAGCAGTCACCCGCACCATCTCGCCTTACCGCCCATGCAAAAGAAAAGACCTACACTTAAAGTTGCCTGCCAATACAGAAGTGAAAGAGGAGCAATTACCACCCACACATATCTCCTGAGAAGCAGAGGTTACATCCCATGGTTGCCTTCAAGACAATACCGTGCCAGGAAAACTGTATAACATGTATAGTACCCAGGACAGATTTCCTGATATTGACAGGCAACTCCGACTCCAGGGTAAGGAAGCGTCCTCGTTATATCAGTCTTCTAAAGCTATGTTTTTATGGTACCCACTATCCCGGGAAATGATTGAAGATTGTACGAGGCACTCTTGATTCTGTGAGTATCCCCTCTATATACTATAAGCATTCATTTTCTATGTGTGTATGTCTCAAGTAAAGTTGTTTGTACTGATGTGTATAGGGATAGCTTTACAATATGTGCCTGTCAGTTTAACTTTAACATTTAGGAGATTAATGTTGATTGTTGAAAGAGTTTGAGTATTATCATTTGTATAGCTATTTGCTAGTTATGTCTGTGTCGTATGGTTGTTTTCTCGTTCATTCACCCTAGCTGCCATAGTTATGAACCCCGGCTTCCGTGGCTGTCCGAAATCTGAGGATCTGTCCGAGTCAGTTATATATAGCATCCAGTTATGAAAAACGACAGCATGGATAAGCTTTAAAAGACAGCCCAGTCAAAAGAAAACTGTTTTTATCAGTAATATCACCTCGATCTGTTTTATTGATACCCACCTGTGCACAGTCCCCCATGCAGTGACTTCAAGCCTCTTGCCAGCACCATTCATTCTATAGCCAAAATTGGTATCAAAGGTCCTGTCCCCCGTCCTGTGTGTTCCTTTTAAAGAAAATCAGACTTTAAAATTAATCAGCTTGGATAAAGGAAAGCAGGCGGGAGCTGGAGTGTTGATTCCCGTTGTCCCCTAGAGGAGCCACCGTCCCAGCCAGCCACAGCGACAACACCAGAAAAGGCCACTTCGCTGTGCCAAACTCGCTAATCTTACCGACTCGCTGATCGAGTTAGAACAACTCTCCCTATAAAAATCCTGTCCGAAACTGCTGAAAGCGAATAAATTGATTATTTTGGATACGAGGATCAGTTAGGCTACTTGTCCTAAAGTCGGAAATCCTTCTCCCAGAACTAGAATCTTTATAAAAATGTATCGATTAGAATTGAAATGTTTGTAATTGGTTGCCATTTTAACTTATTTTGAATTTTATATCAACAGTGAGGGATTTATACAGATATAGATTATATTAATTTATTAATTATTCTTGCAACTGCTGGAGAAGGAGAGGAGACTGGCTCCCATATTTTATATATTGATTTCCCTAGTTTATTTATTTTAGATATTAATCTATTTTATTTATCTATTTAATCTAATTATTTTCTTTATTTAATTTATGCATTTATTTTATCTATTTTGCAAGTGAATCCACAGAGGTGGCATCACCTTCGACTTCCAGACTGTCACTGTAGGGCTCAGCTAAGGGCTGTCCAGTGTCCGCCATATTGTAAACATTGGTAAAGTTGGGAACCCTCAAGTCACGTCACAACGCAAGTTTTTTTGGCTATTATAAGATGTTTGAGAGGCGGTGTTGACTTTCTCCATACTTGAAATGAGGAACAATATTTTGACATGAATTAAGGTAACTTACTTGACATGAATTAAAGTAGTTGAGTTATGAATAGTTACAAACAATATTCAGGAACATTGATGGTGTATAGTGTATACGATGGTGTGGTACGGGTACGATGGCTCTGTTGTTGGTTTAAGTAGTCGTCGTATTGGTACCACACCATCGTACGCACCATGAATGTTCTTGAATACAGTACCAAGTTGGTTTTATAATGCTCATTTGTCCCTTTATTGTATATCTAGGGTGATTTGGCACTGGATCGTATGCAAGAGCATCCGTGGTGTATACGATGGTGTGGTACTGTACGACGGCTCTGTTGTTTATCTATGGAGCCATCATACCGGTACCACGCCATCGTATGCACCATGAATGTTCTTGAATATGGTCCTTACCTTCAAAGATGTGGGCAATACTTTTTAAGGGTTTGGGCTCCCCTTTGGACATAAGCCAATCTCTCTCCTATCTTAAACTCTCACTCCTTCATTTAATTCGTGTTTTTTTTAGTACTCTTTTTTGCTTTTCATGTTGTTTTCAGATTAATCCATTCTCGATGTTTCGCTGGTACAGTACCTGCCTCTTCTGTCACTGGCCTCCTTCCCAGACATTTCCTTCATCATTGCCTTTCATAGCCACTCACACCAGTCTTACTCATCTTCTTCATGGTATGTCACTTGCCTTTTAAACTGACTATGTAATAGGTTAGAGTAGAAAAATTACTTTGCAGTTGTTTTAGTTACTTAGCTGACATTAGGCAGTGAAGACACAAATTTATAACAAAATAAGTAAAATGAAAAGGACATGTGACACAGTAGTTCCATGGTTTATTTGTAAGTAGAACGTTTAACCTCCCTAACATTGGCAAACACTCTCCTGTGGCCACCCCATTAGAGAATTTAGTGGCTGGCAAATATACAGCTATATACATATTATCATGGTAGATGGACAATGCAAGCAATTAGTGGAGAAGAGAAAGGTCAGATAGGAATGTCAGTGTGTGTATTAGTGTTGGTATTACAGAATGCTTAAGGGTTTAAAAATGATGTAAAAATAGCATGATGATCTGTTGGTAGCCACAGTTAAAGCTGCACCAACCTCTCTAGTTCTGGCGAGAGGTGTGTCCTGACAGGCGACCACTCTGTGTGGTTATACAAATTGGTCTCTGCTATTGCATCATACTGTATATTATACAGTTATGGTTATAAATTCAAAGTATACTGTACCTGGTATAATTAAGAGAAAAATATTCCTTTCATATATTGCTGACACGCATATTTGTGTTCATATGCCTTCTATGGATATTCTTTTCGTGGATTAGATAGCGTAGGAGAAATTCAGTATTAGTTAGAATATTTTTTGATATGTTTGCAGGATTGATATTTGATTTTCAGTTTTTTTTTTTCTCACTATGAATATATTTGACAAAAAATATATTCACTTTAACGCTAGTCAATTCAAGGCTGTTCGGTTTTGCACCCATTCTCTTTTTTACCAATAAGATAAATTATTCTAATATTCATGATTTTAAGAATTGTTTGTTTACAAGACTTTGGAAACTCGACAAGTTATGAATATAAGTGAAACTTCTGGGCTGAAATTATTGCCCCGTTATTTAACTTTATCAGCCGTTATTTTTATTACCGTGCAATGCTAAATAATTAAGAGACAAAACGAAACGGAATTGAGTACAGTACAGCCATAATCAAATACCACCAATACTTTCCTTCCATCGTGCTACAAATAAATCAGTATCATATAAAAATATAATCATACAACATCTTACGTCAACTCATTCCCCTCAAATATTATTATGAGGTGCTGCAAAATATAATCATACAACAACACTTTACATCAACTCAAACTCCTCAATTATTTTTATGAGGAGCTGCAATATATAATCATGCAACACCACCTACAACCCCCTCAATTATTATCATTATTATGAGGTGCTGCAAAATCATTCACGTGTTCTTTATTAGGCTACCAAGATATTTACTACGATGGAAGGAAAGTGTTGGTGGTTATTATTTTGATTGTGGCTGTATTTGGCACTACGTTGTTGACAGGTGATGTAGACGTACTGTACGATACGAAATATTTGTTAATTTTGATGTCTTGCTTTAGTTTTCTCGCCTTTCTTTACTTTTTTCTCTTTCCCTTCCTCTCTGTTTCCCTCGTTTCCTCTTTCATTTCATTTCTGTTTCTCCTTTCCTTCTTCTATAACTGTTACTGTTTCTCTTCTTGTTTCTCTCCTTTCCCTCCCTCCCTCACTAACCCCTCTCTCTTGCTTCTACTCCCTCATCAACTGTTACCGTTCATCAACATGCAATTCCCAGTAACTTAATTATCATGTGATAATCACCACCAACATGAAGTCGGTTATAATCCATAGCTGCCCTACCCTACGTTCTTTTGTTGGTTACAAGGCGTTATCCTATTATTGTAGTGGCTTGTCACGGCTGAGTAGTTTACGAGAGATAAGCCTCTAATTGTTGTTTACTGACGTGCGGCTATGACGTCACCAAGTTGCTAGAAAATTAACAATGTAAAGTTCATTTCACAATAGCAAAATACAAATCTATTAATGTGATTCACCCACAGATTATATAGATATATATTACATATATATAGGTTATATGATTATACAAAGCAAGGTTGGTATTCTGCAAGCACCCCCTGTCACACACACACACAGGCAAGGAAATCTCTTCATAGATAATTAGTATAAGATATACATGATATGCTTTTAGATATTGTCAACTGTAGTAGAAGCAGAGAAAACCAACTGATTATGAGTTGTGTATTATGAGTTATTTGAGCTTGTTGGTTGGTTATGAGTCACACGATCGATCAGCTGTTCATGGGTTGGCACACCTGCTTCACTCCCTCACCACCACCACCTCACCGGCACACACACACACACACACACACATACACTACATTAAGACGGATTTTTACCATTTACTTCCTCATTTGCTGACCAGTATAAGAGCAATACTTAGCCTGTGTGGTGTCAGTGAGTGGTGACATGGTTTACTATCAGTGCAAGGGCTGTGTGAAGGTAAAGGTGGTAAGGGGGAGGGAGGGTGGGTGATGGGTTGGTCTGTCATGCCGGTAGCTGGTTGGCTGGCGGAGAGGTTGGCACTCCTGGTGATCATGACCCTGTAGTGGTGGTGGTGGGGGTTGGGGTAGTGCTGGAAAGAGGGAGTGGTGGACTGGTGGTGGTGGTGGTAGGGGTAGTAGTAGTGATGGAGGTAGTGGAAAGATACATGAGGTAGAAATACGTAGCCAGATAGTGTGTTTGAGAATAGATAGTGGTATTGATTAAACAGATGGATAGATAGATAGATAGTGGTATTGATTAAACAGATGGATAGATAGATAGACATGGGGGGTAGTGGTGTCGATAAAATAGATGGATAGATAGATAAACATGGAATAGTGGTGTTGATAAGATAGATGGATAGACAGACATTCGGTAGAGAGAGTGATGATGGTGACTAGATAGAAACAGAACTACTACTGATACTTAAGTTAATTTTTTTCGATTATATTTTTTTGTACGACTGACTGTTAGCGTACGTGTTCGATTTTGAAAGAATGTGTTGACTGAAATTAGAACGATTGATTAAAATGTTTATACACCACCATAGTTAATTCTAATTCCCTATGAGGTACCCAAAACTGATATGAGATATTTTCCCAAATCATCGGACGTGGAAATAAATAAGCAAATATATGACAAAAGAAATAAATTACAAAAGAAGTAAAATGATAAAAGAAATATATGATAGAAGAAACGAATAAGCAAATAAATGATAAAACAGATAATTTAATGGTTAGATGAGTAAAAGAAGTAAAATGATAAAAGAAATATATGATAGAAGAAATGAATGCGCAAATAAATGATAAAACAGATAATTTAATGGTTAGATGAATAAACAGACCCTAAATTGGCAGCCCTATTCGCGTAGCCTTATCCGCCCAGGTCAAAACAAAACAGGGAAGAGAGTCAGTCGGTGTTCCTGGAAGCGACATTGAGCTGATATAAATTTCAGCCGCTGTTCCAGGTACTGTCTGTAGGGGGTGGGTTGGCTTGGGTAGTACAGGGGGAATATAGGTAGTACAGTGTTGGTATGTAAATCTGGGGGACTGATTTCTCCAAACTATTCCAAGCAACAGGGATATCATTATATTTATTTGTTGGTTCTGTTTCTTGACATACTTAGGAGGAATGACGGCGCTCTAATGTATATACCATAATTGTATTTGCCTTAAGGGAAGTAACTCGTATGTGTCAATTTTGAAAGGCAACAGATTCCCCCATGCTATGTTAGGGAACGCTAGTACCTCACTATACGAATAATAGGGGATCTGTGTTGTTACATAGGTTGGAGTAATTAGTAGCCCTCCATTTCACCTACTAGAGATGACCCATTAATTAAACTCGCAGGAGGTTGCCGTTTTCTCATTATCGGATGACGCGACACTTGCCCTCTCGGTGACTGACTGACTGACTGACTGATTAGGAAATGAAATACGAATGTGGTTTTCTGATAATGGAGGGAAGCGAACAAAGGTAGTGTAGGAGGGGAAGATAAACAGGGAAGGGAGGGAAACAGAATGAAGTGTGGGGTTGAGGGAAGGAAGCGAAACAGGAGGAAGTGTGATGTTGAGGGAGGGAAACAGAAGGAAATTTGAGTGAGAAACGAAACAGAAGTGTGGGGATGAGGAAGGTGGTGTGGGTGAGAAACAAGAAGTAGGTGTATACGTGTGTGTGTGGGTGGGAAGCGAAATAGAAGATATGGATGGATGGGTGGGAAACAGAAGTGTGTGTATGTGTATGTGGGTGGGAAGCGAAACAGAAGATATGGATGGGTGGGAAATAGAATTGTCTCTACGTGTATGTGGGTGGGAAGCGAAACAGAAGATATGGATGGGTAGGAAATAGAAGGGTGTGTGTGTGTGTATCTCTTAGTGTGGGTGGGAGTGAGACAAGGTGTAGAAGGTTGGTGTGGCAGGTTGAGCAGCAGCAGGAGCAGGAGGTAAGGGTTGGGGGCTGGGCTGGGGGTTGAGTTGAGGTGCCGGCTCTTCATCAATACCAGAATATCCAAGCAGTCTTTTACTCAGTGGTACAGACAGGTTTTACTGGATCCAGACACTTGTTTTTTGATGCAGTCTTCACAACACAATTACGTATCTACCTACCTACATACATACACCTACCTACCTACCTACCTAGCTAACCTACCTACATGTCTACCTCCGTACTTTCCTACCTACATGTCTACCTGCCTACCTACTTACGTACTTACCTACCTAACCTAATGTACCTAACTTATTTACCTACCCACCTACCTACCTACATACATTCCCACCTACCTACCCATTTACCTACCCACCTACATTATATTTGAACCATACACACAATGACCGAGTACATGCAGGTGTGGACAAATACAGTAGGCTATGTGGGGAACGAGACAGGTGTGTGGGGCCCCGTGTAGGTGTGTTAGGAGGCCCAAGACAGATGTATGAAAAGGGCAGGAAGTTGTAGGGGAAAGGGATTATATCAGAACAGGTGTGTGGGTGTTAGGACAGGTGTACAAACCATGACAGGTGTGTATGTAGGTAGGGCCAGACAGGTGTGTGTGTAGAGAGGGATGGCCAGACAGGTGTGCAAACCATGACAGGTGTGTGTGTAGGGAGGGTCAAACAGGTGTACAAACCATGACAGGTGTGTGTGTAGGGAGGGCCAGACAGGTGTGTGTGTGTGTGTGTAGGGATAGCCAAACAGGTGTGCAAACCATGAGAGGTGTGCAAACCATGAAAGGTGTAGTAGGGTAAAATGGATCGATGCCTGTGAGTCACCTTGGCCCTGACACTGACACTGACACTCTCGGGGTTACTAATCCATACACAAGGTGACCTCCACTCTCCTCTCACCCACTCACACCCTCACCCCCCCCCTCACTCTCTCTATATTCATGTCACCTCACCCCTCACTCTCTATATTCATGTCACCTTACCCCTCACTCTCTCCATATTCATGTCACCTCTGCCCCCCCCCCCCTTCTCTCCATGTCACCTCCCCCATCTGTCTCTCTCTCTCTCTCTCTCTCTCTCTCTCTCTCTCTCTCTCTCTCTCTCTCTCTCTCTCTCTCTCTCTCTCTCTCTCTCTCTCTCTCTCTCTCTCTCTCTCTCTCTCTCTCTCTTCATGTCACCCCCCCCCCCTCATTCTCTCTCTAACCCCCCTCCCTACTCTCCACTCTTTCCAGAACCCTCCACACACTTTCTCTCCTGGTCCCTCCCCCCACTTTCTCTCCATCCCCCTACCCACTCTCTCCATCCCCCTCCACTCTCTCTCTAGTCCCCCCTCCCCCACTCTCTCCAGGTCCCCTCCCCGCTCTCCCTCCTGGTCCCTTACCCCCACTTTCTCTCCATCCCCCTACCCACACTCTCTCTGTCCCTTTCCCCACTCTCTCCATCCCTATCCCCACACTCTCTCTGTCCCTTTCCCCACTCCATCCCATTCCCCACTCTCTTCATCCCCATCCCCACTCACTCTTTCCAGTCCCTTCCCAACTCAGTAACCTTTCCACTCTCTCCACTCTTTGGTAGGGGTGTGATATAGTATGAAAGGTGTGATGTGTTATAGTGGTATGAACAGTATTGGTATTTATTCGACAGGGGGCGTGGTATGATAAAAGAGGTGTAGTGTGGTGTGATGTGGTGTGGTAGGAGGGAGTTGGTGGTTGGGAAGACATATGCTGTGTTAAAGGTGTGGTGTGGTGTGGTGTGGTGTGGTATGAGGGAGACATGGTGTAGTTTAAAGTTGTGGTGTGGCGAGGGTGTGGTGTGATGTGGCAGGGATGTGGTGTGTTGTGGTGTGGTAGGAGGGAGTTGGCGATAGAGGAGATATGTTGTAGTTAAAGGTGTGGTGAGAGAGAGAGAGAGAGAGAGAGAGAGAGAGAGAAGGGCATGGAAGGGAAGGAATACTTGTGATGCATGACTGAATACTGTGTAGGGAGCCAGGGAGGGAGTTAATATGTACACACAGTACTATATTGGCTATAAATCAATAGGATAGTGGAGGGGTGGAGAGAAAGGAGGTTTAGGAATGCTGGTGGAGAGAGAAAGACAAGGGTTCAAATTATGGAAATATTCAAAAGGTATACATACATACATACATACATACATTCATTGCACTTTTGGTACATTGGAGTGCCTTGATTCCTCCAAAGTATGCCAGGAAACAGGACAAAAATAATGGTGGCCTGTTGCCTTGAATAATCTGGAGGAATCATTTAACTCCAGATTTACCAACACCATGCTGCCTACCCCATTATGTGTTAGTGTGCGCAGGTCATGGATACCAGCTGGAGAGTAAAGGAAAGTTGGGAAGGAAGGCGTTGCACTAAAATTAATAATAATGATAATAATAATAATAGTAATGATAATATTTTGAAACAGGTAACCGAAGTAAATTAAAGTTTGACAGAGAGAGAGAGAGAGAGAGAGAGAGAGAGAGAGAGAGAGAGAGAGAGAGAGAGAGAGAAGGGTTGTGTATGTTGAGGGAAAGATTTGTGGTGAAAGCAGAGAGAGAGAGAGAGAGAGAGAGAGAGAGAGAAACGAGCACTGAAGGAGAGAGAGAGAGAGAGAGAGAGAGAGAGAGAGAGAGAGGGCGAGGTGGGCAGCAGTGAGAAATGAGATATATTCGACAAGATGTAGCCGTACAGTAGGAGGCAAAAGTCGTGTCTGTCTTCTCACTCAGCGCTGCTTGAAGGATATTTATCATACATAGAGGCTGATAATGGAATACACACATTCAACACCAACACAGAATGATTACAATATGCAGAGGGCACATTAATTAAGGGGGTAATTCACTTTTGTTACATTAGAGTGCCTTGATTCCTCCAAAGTATGCCAGGAAACAGGACCAGATGAACAAAAATAATGGAGTTCTGTTGCTTGGAATAGTTTGGAGGAATCAGTTTTTTTTTTTTTTTTTTTTTTTTTTTTTTTTTTTTTCTATACCTCAACCTCGGGACTGTAGGCTGTCAGTGGCCCGTGACTCTTGCGAGGCCCCGAGATTATTGGGTGTCGCACTAGATGAGACAGTGGAGCTTCGTGGTGATGTTGGTACCGTAGCTTCTCTTCTGTCCCACTAGATGACGACACCTTATTTATACACGTCACTATCAGGGGAGAGCAGCTACACCGTCACTCACAGCATCTTGGAATATGGTCTGGCATCTTCTATGTTGTGAGTTGACGACGATGCCCCCTCAATGAACTTGTCTAAATAATTCAGTTTACGTAAAGGCAAAAATTGTACAAACACATTCACCACCAACACAAAATTATTACATTATCCAGAAGGCACATTAATGAACTTTTCTAAATAATTCAGTTTACGTAAAGGCAAAATAGGCTAATAGAACAAATATATTCACCAACACAAATTTACGTAATCCTATCCATATCTCATCCTATCCATATATCATCCTATCCATATATCATCCTATCCATATCTCATCCAATCCATATCTCATCCTATCCATATCTCATCCTATCCATATCTCATCCTATCCATATCTCATCCTACCTATCCAATAACTAATTATTCAGTATACTTAAAGACAAATGATCGAACAAACACATTCATCACCAAACACAAAAGAATTACAATATCGTACAGAGGGTAAATTAATTAATAAGGTTGTCTAGTTATTCAGTTTACGAGCCTGTGAAGCTTATATTTTAATACTGTACTTCATTCATGCATGACTTGGCTGATGTGGCGACAGGACTTTTGCCGCAGACTGTATGTACACTGATTTCACTGTCTGGAAACTAATCAGGGCAGGAAGGAAGAAAGGTACGTCGAACGGTTCATAAATACCAGTTGCAATATATATTCTGTCTACAAGCTGATCACAGTGTAACAAAACCCACGATACACCAGAGACAATTTGTGTATTATTAAGGGGGTAATTCACTTTTGTTACATTAGAGAGTGCCTTGATTCCTCCAAAGTATGCCAGGAAACGGGACCAGATGAACAAAAATAATGGTGTTTCTGGTGCTTGGAATAGTTTGGAGGAATCAGCAGGTGCTCCAGATTTACCAACACTGTACTTCCCCCTTAATTAAGCCGGTAGTAGTGTGGGTAAATCTGAAGTAACTGATCCTACTTAACTATTCCAAGCAACAGGGGCCACCATTACATATGTTATTAGGATCCTGTTTCCTGGGATACTTTGGAGGAATTAAGCCGTTCCAATGTACCAAAAGTATACTGTACTACTATCCCCTTAATTTACTTGATAAGGGAACGATGCATGTAGGGTACTTTAGTAGGATTTCTCACGTGTCGGATATATAAAAGTGTCTATACCACTGAATTTCACCATCTGGAAATTAAACGTGTATGACGGAGTAGTAGTATTAGTAGTAGTAGTAGTAGTAGTAGTAGTAGTAGTAGTAGTAGTAGTGCGTGACTCATGATGGAAGAGAGAGAGAGAGAGAGAGAGAGAAAGTCAAACCCGTTCTCTCTACTACTACTTTCTCCTGACCTAACCCTCGTCTCAACCCATTTCCTTATTCCTTCCCACTAGTGATTTTAAGGGGATGATAATTATATACAGTGTTGGTAAATTTGAAGCTACTTGATTCCTCAAAACTATTTCAAGCAACAGACCACCACCATTAATTTTTATTATCTGGTCGTGTTTTCTGGCATATAAATATTCTTTAAAGAAATCAAGGGGCTTCAATTTAGGTACCAAAAGTATATTAAGGACCCTGTGATAGTGTATGAGAATTGGAGGCTTCAGATTCCTGCAAACTATGCCACGAAACAAGCTCCTTCCATATGGGTGGTGTTTCATGGCAATGTTTGAAGGATTCATTTACCTCTAATTTTTTTTACAACATCACAAGGTCCCTTAACGTCTAAATAATCACTCTTACCCTTAAACAAACATGGGCTTACCTCGTTTACATTCTATATGTATTTATGACAACAAAACTATTTGCTTGTTAGCTAGGGATAATTATTATTATTTTTAATTTTTTTTCTTTAGCTACTGATTCCTCCAAACTATCCCGGGAAACAAATAACCCCAATTTTACGAATAGGGCATCTGTGTGTGATAAAAGTTAGATAGACGACATTGCTAGGAAATTCGTTCATTGAAATATGATTTAACCTTAAGTATTTGTACTCTGGCATAATTAAATCATCTTCATTCTGCCAATTAGGTAGTGTACGAGTACTCTCACCAAATAAGTGACACTAATTAGAATAATATTTAATGTATTATGGGTATTTGTAACACTAATTATCATGTGCTATCTATATGTATATATACTTACCTACGTACGGTATCTTAGTATTTCCATTATTTTTCCAACCACAATTTTCCGCGTGCATGTGGGGACAAAGGCATAAAATAGATGAATAAATTGTATACCTCAATTGTGCGTCGTCGTGTCTGAGTGAGTGAGAGGGTCAGTAATTCCTTCCCGTTGTTTGCCTTCCCCCACCTTATCGTTATAATATCTCCTTGTCCGTATTCAGCCAACATTCCCAGGCTCTTTTCCCCACCCCACCCCTACACACACACACACACTAGCTTCCCCTCCTGCTAAAAATTTCCTACCTACCCCCTGCCATCTTCACACCACATCCTCAATCCCTGTCTGTTTAAGTAGATAAGATACTGTCCACCAATTGTAGGATTTTACATTGTTCCTCTGGAGTCTAGATTATGCCAAAAACAGATTGACTCAATTATATTATACTCCAATATTATAACTTGGCGAATATATACCGGGTCCCACATTTAATTTCTTGGCTTGGTCGGTAAATGGAGTGTAATGCAAGACAAATTACTGTACACCAAAAGTTTACATAACTAGGTACAGTTGCCAAAATATGAATTGCAACAAATATTAATGGAACTTTAACCATAGTAATATCAACAACTATTTGTAGGGATTTTAAGCATGTAATACAGAAGGAAATATTATACATCCTTCTATATTACATACTTATGATCCCTACTTACAACTATGGACATTAATAAACTTTAAATGTTCTATTAAAAGTTGTAGCAATTTATATTTTGGCAACTGTATATATATACTTGTACAGCAATTTACATACTCTGCAATATACAGTATGCGAAGTACATACATAATTATCTAATGTCATATTATTTCGAAGGGAATCGGTGTGTTTTCGCCACAATAATAAGAAATGTAATAAACAATTTAATATTAGTAGATCCGTTTCATGATGGGAAATGATCAGTAACTTACAATAATAATTCTCTGACGACAACATCTATCTTCACATCCCTCTCTTCCCTCATACATACAAGCACCACCCACCTTCCAAGCACACACACACACACACACACACACACACCACCCTCATCGTACAGGAACCATTACCACCCACCGCCAAGTGCCGATTCATTCATTTTCACTCTTTGTGCTGAAGGCTAGAGAGGTAGATAGATAGGCTAGATAGTGCACTTCCATCTATTAGTCTATGATCCTAGCTTGGGGAAACGAGTAGAGGAGAAGAAACACAAGCCCTGTACAATGTAATGATTCGCCAATGGTAGAGAGTGTTGGTGGTGGTGGTGGTGGTTGTAGAGCGGTTGGTTGGTTGGCAGCCCTGAGTTTAACCTTGACATTGACCTAAAGAGCGGAATGGTTGGCACGCCTGCAAGTTCTGGTTCCATGAGGCTGCTGGTGTACGATGATTCCCTGACCTTCAAGTCTCCCAACATACAGTCAGACAGGTTTCCCGCGCCCAGTTCCCCTCCCTTCTCTCTCTCCCCCTCCATGCAATCTCCCTCCACACCATAATATCACTCATTGTCGCAACTCCAGGGCCTCAGAATCAACCAGAGAGAGATAACTTGTAAAGCTAGAGAGAGTGCTTGCAAAAAGAGAGAGGGAGGGAGGGAGGGAGGGTGGGTGCTGGCTGGCTGGCTGGGACTCACAACCACAATCAATATAGCCTATGAAGCTTGTGGACGAAGGAAAGCGTGGTCGGTTACCCGTTTCGCTCTTTTCCACCTGCTTTCCGGGGAGGGAGGGAGGTTTCAACGCTTGCTTGCTCTCGGTTATGTTGAATTTAATTCCCCAGGCGTCCTTCATGACCTCTAGGACTTTTAACGCTAGTTTTTTTACTTTTAACAGTAATTTTATATATATATATATATATATATATATATATATATATATATATGATTTTTGCATCGCCTCTCTTTTTGCTGTATTCTGTTTACTGTATTCCAGTTTGTCGAAGCCGTAGCCACATTCCTCGCTTCACATTCCTTCATTATATATATATATATATATATATATGTATTTATGTTCGTCTGTAAGCTACATTGTATAGATTTCACACACACACACACACACACACAGAGGAACTTTCCCCATCCCTCCACATGTAGCTTTGTAGTTTCGGGTCAGGTTTCTATATTTTCACCCGAGCCATTCGTTTCTATGACCTTGAACACAATAACAGCAACACTGAGATGAGTTAGTAAGGGAAATATGCTATACTTCCTTACGTTCCAATGACAACAACACTGAGATGAGCTAGTAAGGGAAATATGCTATGTTTTCTTACATGCAATAACAACAACAACACTACTATGAGATGAACTAGTAAGGGAATATATACTTTCTCATTTGCTTTATTTTACACCAACATTGTATCTAACTGCCATATGGTATTTTCCTCTCTCTCTCTCTCTCTCTCTCTCTCTCTGTGTGTGTGTGTGTGTGTGTGTGTGTGTGTGTGTGTGTCAAATCCTGCACGGCTAACTGAGGTCAACGAGGACATGGAACAGCCACCAGCAAAATTTCGTTCCGTCTCCTCTTCCATACGATAACATTTGCATTGATTCCTCGGTAGCCAGGATTAATAACAATTGTACGAGTTTCATTTTGAGTGGAACGACTGAGTATAATAATATATCTTAAGTGGATAATACAGTGTGAATAATATCTGGAGCAATAGATTCCTTCCAAGTATTTCAAGCAACAGGAAGCCTAATATTACTTTTGTTATGCTTTGAAGGAATCAAGGCACTTTTATGTACTAAAAGTATATTAAACCTCCATAAATACAGGTTACAGTCGAGTACATTAGTGCCTTTACCACCCTTGTAAACCTGTAATAACTCTAAGCAAGGAAACCTGTAGGGAGGAATGTGTTGCCTGATGTTATGTGGGATATACTTAAGGGTTTGGGCGCCCCTTTAGACCCAATCCACTCTCATTTCTCTCTACTCTTGTCTCCCCTTTCCTTCTATTTCCTTCGTACGTGTTCGCTGTGCCTCCTGTCTCCTCCATCTTTTTATGATACAATTTCTTTTATATCTGGCACAGTTTTCTTCCCCTTTCATTCATTCATTCATTCATAAACACATCTCTCACATCCATCAGATTCGACATTATCTCTATCATCTGTTTCCACTGTTGTATAATGAATATTGCATCAGTCAGGGGATTATTTATATGAAGTTTGTCCTTGAATCGACCGTCAAGGACTCCACCTGCGCTGTGGTTCCTCTGTGTATTTGTTTGTGTTGAGAAGATAGACAAGAGAGATGTGAGTAACAACGACGATGGTTACTGCACCTGTTCCTCTTTTCATTTCCTTTATTCCTTCGTGCTTGCTGTCCCTCCTTCCTTTCTTTTGCCGTCACCTGTCCCTCCTTCCTTTCTTTTTCCTTCACCTGTCCCTCTTTCCTTTCTTTTTCCTTCACCTGTCCCTCCTTCCTTTCTTTTGCCTTCACCTGTCCCTCCTTCCTTTCTTTTGCCTTCACCTGTCCCTCCTGCTTTTCTTTTTCCTTCACCTGTCCCTCTTTCCTTTCTTTTTCCTTCACCTGTCCCTCCTTTCTTTCTTTTTCCTTCACCTGTCCATCCTGCCTTTCTTTTTCCTTTACCTGTCCCTCCTTTCTTTCTTTTTCCTTCGTGCTTGCTGTCCCTCCTTTCCTTCTTTTTCCTTCGTGTTTGTTGTTCCTTCTCTCTGTCTACAGTGTCTTTCTGGTCGAGGAGTCTTTTTTCTTCCCACAATATAATTAATTACTTGTCATTAAATAAACTCAGCACCTTTTGTAACGCCTTTTAGTACTATTCTAACTCGAATGAAAAGGTGTACAGTTGGCACCTGTAACCTTACGTGAACGTTTTAAGAGAATATGATTGCCTTAGTGAACACGTTCTAATGTTGCAGTGGTAGTGTGGTTGTGGTTGTAATGGTGGTTGTGTTGGTGGTGGTAGGGGTGGAGATTGGGCGGCAATGGTGATAGTGTTGGTAGTGTAGTTGTGGTTGTAATGTTGGCAATGGTGGTAGTGTAGTTGTGGTTGTAATGTTGGCAATGGTGGTAATGTTGGTAGTGTGGTGGTTGTAATGTTGGCAATGGTGGTAGTGTTGGTAGTGTGGTTGTAATGTTGGCAATGGTGGTAGTGTTGGTAGTGTGGTTGTAATGTTGGCAATGGTGGTAGTGTTGGTTGTGGTAGCTAATCCCCTCTCCTTACTGGTATCCGCCCTCACTTCACTTGCCTACCACTCCTTTATGATATTATCGGAATTCTCTCTCTCTCTCTCTCTCTCTCTCTCTCTCTCTCTCTCTCTCTCTCTCTCAACCTTGGCAAAACACCAGCATGTATGTATGCATGTGCTACTTCCCTCCAACATACTGTACTTGAAATATCGCTATGTTAGTCACGGAACAATACAGCGAAGGTTACAAATTGGCTGTGCATTGTGACACACACACACACACACACACACACACACACACACACACACACACACACACACACACACACACGAATGCACATACACTTGCGAAAACGCACATCTAATCACACACACACACACACACACACTACGAGCTCTGAGCTCATTCCGGGAGGGTAACAGTTGGTGAGCACGTGTCCAGGACGTGATCAAGACCAGGTGAAACAAACAGAAACAAACAAACAAACACACAAATGCCACGGAACACACACACACGTGCCACGAAACACTCTCACTTTCAACCAAAGCTAAAAATATCATGCGATTCTCTCACGTCGTCATTCGCAGATCGATACACTGGCACCACCGGGAGCTGAACATGTCGTGGCTATACTGAAGGAAGGAAGGAAGGGAGGGACTACCGACTGACTCCTCCAAGACTACAGTAAAATGGTCTGAAGGATGGAAGGGCTACTGATTCCTCCAAGCATACTCTCATGGTCTTGTGATTCCTCCAAGCATATTGTCATGGTCTTATGATTCCTCCAAGCATACTGTTATGGCCTTATGATTCCTCCAAGCATACTGTCATGGTCTCCTGATTCCTCCAAGTGTACTGTCATGGTCAAAAACTCGTACTGCATCAGGTAAGTGACACCTAGGCCATATTTTAAGTTATCCTTATGAACCAATATTTCAGAGACCAATAGTTTGAGTTTCGTATTTATTTATTATTATTTTTGTTATTATTATTATTATTATTATTATTATTATTATTATTATCTATATTATTATTATTATTATCTTTATTATTATTATTATTATCTTTATTATTATTATTATTATTATCTTTACTATTATTATTATTATCTTTATTATTATTATTATTATCTTTATTATTATTATTATTATTATTTATACTGTTGGCATATTGGAGCTCCTTGTTTCCTCCAAAGTATGTCAGATGAACTATAATAAGGATGTCCTGTTGCTTGGAATAGTTTGGAGGAAAAATTTGCTCCGGATTTATCAACACTGTACTACAACCTCTTTATTAAATCTCTACCTTACGAAAGGAACACAACAAGTCGGAGTTAAAGGTGAGGGCGTGGGGAAGGTGAGGGCGTAGGGAAGGTGAGGTTGTGTGGGGAAAGTAAGGGCGTAGGGAAGGTGAGGGCGAGGGGTGGTGAGGGCGTGAGGGGAAAGTAAGGGAGTGGGGAAGGTGAGGGCGAGGATTGGTAAGGGCGTGTGGAAGGTGAGGGCTTGGGGGGGAAAGTAAGGGCGTGGGGAAGGTGAGGGCGTGGCTCTGTGCGAAACATGATTGAGGGTGAAAATATCGTGGTGACGTGTGGCTGGGAGTGTGGAAATGATTGTGTGTGTGTGTGTGTGTGTCTGTGTGTGCTATTATTCGTGTATGTGTGTGCTATTATTCGTGTGTGTGTATGTGTGTGTGTGCTAGTGTGTGTCATGCTATTATTCGTGTGTGTGTCATGCTATTGTTCTTGTGTGTGTGTGTGTGTGTGTGCTATTATTCGTGTGTGTATGTGTGCTATTATTCGTGTGTAGGTGTGTGCTATTCGTGTGTGTGTGTGTATATGTGTGTGCTATTATTCGTGTGTGTGTGTGTCATACTATTATTCGTATGTGTGTGTGTTATTCATGTATGCGGAAAAATACTAGAATACCAAAATTTCCCGTGTTTGCTAAGGTCTTCTAGGCGGCCATACTGGAGTCCCAAGAGGCTTATTGAGTAAACTTATTATAGGAAATTGGAGGGCTACTGAATCCTCCAAACTATGTCACCAAACAGATCCCCTATTTGTAACATTATAGTGATTTGTTGCCTGACATAATTTGGAGGAATCAGTAGCACTCCAGTTTACCCTTTAAATTTAGGGTACAGGGATAACTTAACAGGGTGGTGGTGTTGTTGTTGTTGTTATAATTCGTGGCTGTTAAGAGGATAATACACTTTTGGTACATTAGAGCTCCTTGATTCCTCCAAAATATGCCAGGAAACAAACTAAATGAACAAAAATAATGGTGTTCGGTTCGCTTGGAATAGTTTGGAGAAATCAACACACTCCGGATTTCACCAACACTGTACTATCCCCCTTAATTAAGAGCCCATGTGATGTAGTCAGAATATTGGAGGTAAACAAGTCCTTCAAATGTTGCCACGAAACACCAATTATATAGAAGGAGCATGTTTCGTGGCCTAATCAGGAGGAATCAGAAGCCTCCAATTTTTATACACGATCACAGAGTCCTTAATTAAGAGATCTCCCTGGATAAGAAACACGAGGAGGAGGCTGACTGGGATTTCCTTCTACTGTATAATTATGTTGCCAGTAAATAGAAATCTATGAGTGCAATAAGGGACTAAACACTCATGATTCCCCAGAGAAGAGTCTTGAGTCGAGATGGGTAATATGGTATCACACTCACACGTTTTTTTAATTCATTCATTTATTTATTTATTATTTATTTATATTTTTAGATGTTATTAGATCCACGTGGTTTTTTTAAGGTAGATATTTTTATGTAGACAGTATTTTTTATTTATTTATTTATTTATATATTTAAATGTTAGTAGATCCACGTGGTTCTTTTTAGGTAGATATTTTTAGGTAGACAGTATGTTAAGTTAGATTTAAAGGGATTGTCTAGAGGAAAGGAGAGACTGTATCACACCCACATAGGTATCTTTTTTTTAGGTAGATTTAAAGATTTATCACATCGACACATTTTTTAAGGTATATATAAAGTGGTTGTTTAGTGGAAAGTAGAGATGGGAACAGCAATATCACACCCACACACAGTTTTATTAAGGTATATTTTAAAGGGGTTGTGAGTTGTGGATTGTGCGTGGTAAGTTGTGGGCGATGCTTTAATGGTTTTGACTCCCCTTCGGACCTCAAGCCATACCCTTCTTTCAGCCCTTCGTGTTTGCTGTCCCTCCATTCTGTTTCCTTCTTTTGTGGTTTTGAAAAATATATGCGGTAAGTTTTACTAGGGAGGAAAAGACTATATTGTTGAGAGTAGGAGAGAGAAGATAGTTGTGATAGTTATATCTTACAAAAAACAACAACTATCTAACAGAAGCTAAATGGAGAGAGAGAGAGAGAGAGAGAGAGAGAGAGAGAGAGAGAGAGAGAGAGAGAGAGAGAGAGAGAGAGAGATTAAAGATAATTGAAATTAAATACTCAGAAAAATATAAAGAAATAGTTGTGAAAAAGTATATAGAGGAGGGAGGGTAAAAAAATCGAAGTCTGCCCCAAAGTACTTTTATGGCGCCGTTTCTTTAAAATATCACCAAAGTTTTGTCCAAGACCGAGAAAATTTCCCCAACAATAACCAGAAGGCGTCCTTAGATTATAAGGGAATTTGGGCTCTAGGGAATTGTCTGAACATCTAGGGTAATTTCTAGTAAAGTTTCCGTCGGGGTGGAGGGTGGTAAAGGGCGGGGGTCGAATAAATAATAATATTAAAACTCATTTGATAGATTATTATTAACACTGAGCCCTTCAATAACGTTTATTATGTTAGTTTAAATAGTCTGGTGTTAGTCCAAGCATACTGTGATCTCTTCCTGCTATTAGTTTAAATAGATGAAAAAAAAAATAGATACCCGGTAGATAGATAAAATGGGTAGATGTGCTTAGTTACGGTCCCGAGGTACTAGCTAGTGAGATGTGACCGAGGGGTGTGTCAAAGTTCAAACAGTTTACCGAGGGAGATGGAAGGGGAGGAGGGTGGCAGAGTTCAGAGTGCTTACCAAGGGGGACTGGCAAGAAGAGTGTGGCAAAGTTGAGAGGGAAGATGGACAGAGGTGGGCTGAGGGTTGTGGCAGAGTTGAGAGGGAAGATGGAGAGAGGATGGTGGTGGGGTGTGTGGCAGAGTTGAGAGGGAAGATGGAGAGAGGATTGTGGTGGGGTGTGTGGTGTGGCAGAGTTGAGGGGGAAGATGGAGAGAGGATGGTGGTGGGGCGTGTGGCAAAGTTGAAAGGATAGATGTAGGGACGTGGGCTGTGGCAGAGTTGAAAGGGAAAATTGAGGGTTGTTGTCTGAGAGGTGTGGCAGAGTTGAAAGGGAAGGTGGAGAGGTGGGCTGCATGATGGGTGTGGCAGAATTGAAAGGAAAGATGTAGGGAAGTGGGCTGTGAGAGAGTTGAAAGGGAAGATGGAGGATTTTTGCCTGAGAGGTGTGGCATAGTTGAGAGGGAAGATAGAGAGAGTTGGGCCGAGGGGTGTGGCTTCGTTGAGAGGGGAAAATGTAGGGACGTGGGCTGTGGGGTGTGGCTTCGTTGAGAGGGAAGATGTTGGCTGGTGGGCTGAGGAATGTGATTGAGTACAGAGGGAAAATAGAGGGTTGTGGTGGGGTGAGAGGTGTGGCAGCATTGAGAGGTGAGCTGAGGGGTTTGGCAGATTTTAGAGGGATGATAAAGGTTGGTGGAGTGAGGGGTGTGGAAGATTTGAGAGGGAAGATGGAAGGAGGATGGTGGGTTTGTGAGGGGTGTGGCAGAGTTGAGAGTGATGATGGAGGATGGTGGTGGTGGTAGTGGTGGTGGGCTGAGGGCAGATGGGGAAAAAAAGTCAAGGTTGAGGCTGAGGCAATCAGTTGTAAGTACCTGACTAGTGGGACCAGACACGCAGCACCTCCATGGTTGGGTTCTCACTCACTCCAAGCACGATACACCAAACACAACTGGTCATCTCTAAAACAATCTTGATTCATTTATCTTTTCCCCTTTCTACTTTTTTTATGCATCTTCAAACGCCATTACTCCATCGACGTCACATCAAACACAACTGGTCCCTCTAAAACATTCCCACTTTCATCCATCTTTTCCCCTTACTACGTTTTTATGCTCCTTCAAACGCTATGAATGTGTCTAGCCATTCCTATAAAAAATGGACATAATTTTGCATCTCACTCTTTTCTTTTCACAGGCGAGGACATTTAACAAGCGTCTTGTCTTCAATCCTCACTTTCCTCAGTATAGAAAATTAAGTACAGTAACTAAATAATTATAATCTCAGGCATATTATTATCAGATATAGACTAGACTAGACTATGTTACACCCGGCCTGCTGCCTCCTGACCTACTATCATCAGCAGAGGTGGTTATGCTGATCACCTTCTACCTGGGATATATATACAAAAAATGGATGGGGAGAATATTGGTGTAAAGTGACACTCACCTCACACTATCAGGTCACCTCCCACACCCATCTACCATAAGTTATTGTATTTTCCCAGACAATAATATTACACTGCCTCTGATGGGATATATATAACACGATGATACTACATAAAAGTGTATATATGTAGTTACAAAATGTATAATTATAATTCTTAATTCGAATGTGTGTGTGTCACGATCCTGCAACAGCATATAAGTCTACGGTACAAGTCACCCATATTTCACATTCACTCTTAATAACGAGCCGATAATGTCAGTCTACTAATTCGATAATACGATAATTTGATAATCCGATGTATTATTCCGATAATGCGATATAATAATTCTATAATGCAATAACAGAATTTAACAATACGATATAAATAATTCGACAATATGATAAAATAATTCAATAATACTATAGAAATAATTCGATAATGCGATATGATAATTCTGTAATAAGATATAATAATTCTATAATAAGATATAATAATTCGATGATAAGATTTAATATTTTGATAAGAAGATATAATAATTATGTGTTGTTGGTTCATGATGCTCATAATTGATGCTGTGAAGTTTGGTCAAAATCCGTAAGTTATTTTTTTAAATGATATTGTTTACTATCCAACAAACAAACAAACAAACAAACACGTAGACAGATAAACAGACAATAGTGAATACATAACCCAACAAACAGACATTACAAATTGACATACAAACAAATAGACAAATAAACAAACGGAGTTTACCCAAACAAACAGACAGACAAACGTGACAGACCTGACAAACAAACATGACAAGCAAACTTGACAAACAGGCAAACAGACATAACAAACCATCAAACAAACAAACAAACATCACAAACTGACATGACAAACAAACAAACATGACCAACTGACTTACAAAAAAAAAAACATACAAAGAAACAAGCAAACACGAGTGAATACATAACCTTCCGTGAACTCCGTTGAAAGTAATAACAAAATAAAGTTTGCCAAGTTGAGAACCCTCCTTCCCTGAGCCTCTTTCCACTTAAAGCATCACAACTAAATCTGGAGCAAATGATTCCTCCAAACTACTCTAGGCAACGGGACACCATTATTTTTGTTAATCGGGTCCCGTTTGTTGGCATACTCTGGAGGAATCAAGGTGTTCCAATGTTCCAAAAGTATGCCATCCCTCGCTTAACTCCACCACACTTCAGGACCAGTTTACACCAAGTCTGTCACGTTACAGGGAACACGTTTGGAATGTTTACGAAAAGCTATACATAATTTAGAATCTCTTGGTTAGGTTAGTTTAGGTTAGAATATGTTAGATTAGTATGTTAGAATATTATCTCACAGTTAATATGGTGGAAAAGGATAAAGTAAGCGTGTAGTCACCTCAACTCTACGCTTATGTATGTTTGTGTGTGTTTGTGTGTTTTATATAGACGCCAAAAAAATAACCATGGGGAATAGACCTGACTGAAGACTTTAATAAGATCACAGGCTGCTGCGTTTCCCTGTACCACGAGAGACTTGGGTGAACGTGTAGTGAGTCCGGACCTCCTCTGGGAAATCTACTACTTCGACCCGGCCAATTTCTCCCTCACACACTCGCGATAATTTACCCACACCGTCAATACAGGTAAACTTTTCCATTACTCTGGCGACACGGCTCTTACTCCTACTACTCCTCTTCCTCCTCCTCCTCTTCCTCTTCCTACTTATTTTCCTCCCCCAAGCCTCACCCTCTCCTCATCCTCCTTGAAATTTCACCCTCTCCTCATCTACTACTCAGTCCCCTACTCTTCTCCACATCCTCCTCTTCCATCCTACTACCTCCACCTCCTCTTCTATCTTACTAACCCCTCCTCTTCCGTGTATACTGTCCCGTCCTCCTCTTCCATCCTACTGTCCCCTCCTCCTCCTCCTCCCTACTACCCCCTCCCTCTCTTTTATCCTTCCTACTGTCCCCTCTTCCTCCTCCATCCTACTACTCCATCCTTCTATCTCCTCCACCTTTTCTTTATTCACTCCTCCCAATTCCCACACCTCTTTCTTCCCCCTTAACTCCTCAACACTCCAACTTCTTCCTTCCTCCTTCACTCCTCCCAGCACCCTCACACCTCTTCCTCCTCCTCCCCCTCCTCCCAGCACCCTCACACCTCTTCCTCCTCCTCCACCTCCTCCCCCTCCTCCCAGCACCCTCACACCTCTTCCACCACCTCCCAGCACCGCCCCCTCCTCCCCTTCCTCCGCTGCTGTTGCTCTAAGTGAATTGAGTGTGAACTTCTCAGACGCTCAATTTAATCTCGCCAGGCTGCGAACCAGAAACACTGCGTTAACAAATACGAGTATACACAGACACGCCTCTGCACAAGGGACGTGGGGGTCGCAGAAGCTCACGTCTCGTACCCAGTATATATATATAAACTTTTTTCGTGCACAGAATTGGCTCACGTGTGTCCTCTGAATATTACGTACACTTGTAAATGTTGTAGTCTGCATGGTGAATTTGTGGTTTGTTGATTTCTCCAAAGTATGCCCGGAAACACACAAGTACTACTATGTCAGCTATAGTAGGGGTTCTGTCTAGTAGCATAGTTTGGAGGAATCAGTAGCCCCCCAATCCAGAATTTTAGTCGCTTGGGATGTTGACCCTTCCATAATATCACCACCACCACCACCACCCTTCCTCATTGGAATGTTAGACTCAAACTACCAACCAAATACCCAACTATACATCAAACCAAACCAACTCAACCAACCAATCAACTAAATAATCCAACCCCAACCAAACCAAACCAACCAAACCCAACCAACCAATCAAATAAATAATCCAACCCAACCCAACCCAACCAAATAACCCAACCCAACCCACCCACCAACCAACCAACCAACCAAATAACCCAACCCAACCCAACCCACCCACCCACCCACCCAAATAACCCAACCCAACCAAACTCGACCAACCAACCGAAAACCACCAAACCAAACTCTCCAAGTCCTATCAAAATCTTCCTGCCACGTCTGTATAAAAGTCTAACCATAGCCTACATTTTTCTTTTACCTTTTATATTTTCTTCCCTCGACCCTTCTCTGATACACAGTTTTTTTTTTTTGTCTCTCCTTCACACTGTATTCTTTACTTTTTCTCCCCTTCACACTGTATTCTCTACTTTTTCTTCTCTATATATGTTCCCCTCCTCCCTGGGGCATGTCTGTCTATCAGTGTATGTCCAAACCGAGTGTGAAAAAGAGGTAGCACCCTCCTGTAATCAATGAAAGACTTACATGGTCTATGATTATTATGGTCTGTCTTTGGTGGATATATTCTGTATATATATTTTTTTTTTTGTATGTTTTTTTATCCTCGTTATTTTTTTTCCCCCTTCGATATAGCCTACTCTTCTTTTTTTTTTCATCATCTTGTATCTCTGATGGTGTATCCTCGTTATTTTTTTTTCCTTCGATATAGCCTACTCTTTTTTTTTTTTTCATCATCACCTTGTAGCTCAGTTGGTGTATCATATTCTCCCTATACTCTACTGCCCTCTTATTAGTGTCTTCTCTTATTACCTTTTTTTTTTCTCTCCTCTCTTTTTTTTCTGTCTAGTTCTCTCCTCTATTTTCTTATACTGTTTCTTTTTTCTTCGCTTTCTTTCTATTTTCCTTTCTGTCTATTTTCTGTATTATTTTTTTCTTCGCTTTCTTTCTATCTATTGTCTATTTCCTGTCTATTCTGTCTATTTTTTTTCTTAGCTTTCTTTCTGTCTACTTCTCTTCCCCCTTTTTTCTTATACTCTTTCTTTATATTTCTCCTTTCTTCACTTCCCGTTATATCATCTCATATCCTATAAATTAATATACTCATTGCTCCCTCTCAACCCCATGATATATAAATTTCATCTTAACTAATCTCGTTTTAATTTTGTGTATTTTATCTCCTTCATATTAACAGTTATTTACCCCCGTCTGCAGAAGGATATATTTATGGTTTGGTTTGTTTGTTTGTCTGTTTGATAATATGTTTGTTTGTGTTGTCCATATTTTTTTTTATGTTTGTTCGTGTTTGTCCATTCATTTGTATGTGTTTGTCCATATTTGTTTTATGTTTGTTCGTGTTTGTCCATTCGTTTGTACGCTTGTTTGTGATTGTTAGCAAGATGGCGGCAAAGTTATATATTTATTTTATATTTTTCAACACCTTCACACCTAAGTACACCTCTACCCTTGTTTTTACACCCTGATATTCTCCTTCCTCTCATCTTCACACCCAAATACACTCCTTACTATCCTCTCCACACCCTGATACTCTCCTTGCTATCCTCTCCACACCCTGGTACACTCCTTGCTATCCTCTCCACACCCTGATACACTCCTTGCTATCCTCTCCACACCCTAATACACCCTTTGCTATCCTCTCCATACACCCTGATACACTCCTTGCTATCCTCTCCACACCCTGATACACTCTTTGCTATCCTCTCCACACCCTGATACACTCCTTGCTATCCTCTCCACACCCTGATACACATATTTCCTCACTGACACACTCGTATACACTTTTTTCTCCCTTTTCCCACTTTCTACTAAACTTTCCTCTTCCCCATTTACTCTCGGGTACGGCATTTTCCTCCTTTCTAAATCGTAATATATATATTTTTTTTCTCTCACTCATTTCCCACTATATTCTTATTATCTTCAACTTTTGTTACAGTGTGTGTGTGTGTACTTGTGTGTGTGTGTGTGTGTGTGTGTGTGTGTGTGTGTGTACATGTTCGCCTGTGTGTATATGTACGTGTGTGTGTGTGTGTGTTTTCCTCTTTCTTACGGTTTAAGTTTTTTCCCCAGCGTACGAGTGGAGGTGGCCACTACAATAGCCGCTTTTAACTGCTATTATTTACTAAATGGGCCGGCTGGGAGTGCTAGTGGTGATGGTGGTAGTGATGGAGGGCTGGGGGGTGGGGGGGGGGTGGAGGGAAGGGGATGGTGAACGGTAGGGGGTGGAGGGGAGAGAGAGGAAGGTGAATGTGAGGGGAGGGGGCTGCTTCTACGTGTGTGTGTGTGTGTGTGATACTAATGGTGATAGTGGTCGTGATAGTGAGGGTAGTGGTGGGTGGTGATGGAGGGGAGAGGGGGGTGGTACTATTTGTGTATATGTAAGGGGGAGGGGGTTGATATAAATAAATGATAGTGGTCGTGATAGACAGGATAGCGGTGGTAATGAGATGGATAAGTGAAAGTGGTAATAGTGATGATAATAGTGGTGTTGGTGGTGGTAGTGGTAGTGGTGGTGGTGGTGGTGGTGGTGGGAAACGGAGGGGTTGATATTGCTACTGGTGTGGGGGGAGTGGGGTTGATATTAATGGTGATAGTGGTCGTGATAGAGAGGGTGGTGGTGGTGGTTGTAATGGTGATGATAATGATGATAGTGGAGGGGAGGGGGGGGGGCTGTTGCTACTGGTATGTGTGTGTCAGTGGGGGGGTGGGGGTTGATATTGATGGTGATAGTGATAGAGAGGGTAGTGGGAAAATGATGATAATGGTGATAATAAGTGGAGGTTAGGTGAGGGATATGTGAGGACGAAAGGTATATTACTGGTAGATGAGATGTATTGAAGGTGAACAGGGTAATGCTTTTGGCGCCCCTTTGGATCAGAGCCAAATGCTTTCCTCTATTCTACTCTCCCTCCATTCCTCTTCCTTTTTCCTTCTTCTTTCTTTAAGGACCCTGTGATCGTGTATGAAAATTGAAGGCTTCTGATTCCCCCAGACCATGCCACGAAACAAGCTCCTTCCATATAGGTGTGCGTGTTTCGTGGCAATATTTGAAGGACTCATTTATCTCCAATTTTCTGACTACATCACAGGGTCCTTTAATAATTAGTCTCTGGTGTTGAAGTGTCGTGTGTGTCATGATGAGTTTGTCAGGTGTGCACTTTTCATCTCGTTCTATTGTTGTCCTACGCTACTAAGGTACTCCCATTTCCTCTCCCCTTCCCACCTCGTCTCTTTAGTTACAAGGCAATCCACTCCATTGTCTTACCTTTGGATATTCGTAGATAATTTGTTTTATCCTTGTGTAGTTTGACCGAATCTGCAGCTCCGTTTGACCTGATTTAATCTCTCCTGATATGATAGAAAAAAAAAAGTGTTGTGGCCCTGGTGGGGGTAGGGATGGTGGTGTTGGTGGTTTTGGTAGTAATAGTGGTAGTGGAGAAGGAGATGGTGGTGGTAGTGGTAATGGTGTTTGTTGTGGTGGTAGTGATGATGATGGTAGTGATGTTGGTGGTGGAAGAGTTGTTGTTGGTGGCAGTGATGGAGGTGTTGGTGGTAGTGATGATGATGGTAGTAGTGATGATGATGGTAGTGATGTTGGTGGTGGAAGAGTTGTTGGTGGTGGTAGTGATGGAGGTGTTGGTGGTGGAAGTGATGGAGGTGTTGGTGGTGGAAGTGATGGAGGTGAAAGTTGTGGTAGTGGTGGTAACTGGTGGTGGGGACAAAGGGAGACATCTGGCGTTGACTCACTACATCAATCACTCCAGGCTGTCAACACCACACCTCTGTTTCGTAGAACGGTTTGGAGGAAGCTGTACCATTCCAATGCTTAGAAAAAAAAAAAAAAACTTACACACACTCTCTCTCTCATCTATTAAACTATTTATTAACGTTATTTATTTACAGAAATAATTGTACTCGACGCAAACAAAGATTATTCTGAGGACATTGGAGTATTCTGGAGCCTAAAAACCACCACACCACCAAACAGACTTCTAAAACCTTCTCTCGCATGACCTTCCCCCTTCTTCATATATATATATATTTTTTTTTTCTTTTTTTTCCCTCCATATTGTTTTCTTGCCTGTGGAGGGGGGAACGGCTACTCTCTCTCTCTCTCTCTCTCTCTCTCTCTCTCTCTCTCTCTCTCTCTCTCTCTCTCTCTCTCTCTCTCTCTCTAATGGCGGCTTAGAGTGTAGTGCGACCTCCATTGACCCGAACTGCTGACCTCTGCGCGTTTATTATTTTTCTCTTTTTCATCACCGGATTTTTCTACTACTAAGGTTGTCGACAAAATAAAAAAAAAATAGATAAATATTGCTGAGTGGAGGGGAAACTTGACGACGCAGCCGGTAGAAGGAAAATGGTTATACATGACTGTCTTGTATTATTACCAACCAATTCAATACATAATAATTCATCAAACACCAACTTCATTTCCAATAACCATTTCTACACACACTCACACTTTCTCACACTCTCTCTCACACACACACACTCACTCACTTACACTCACACTCTCACACCATCTCTCTCTCTCTCTCTCTCTCTCTCTCTCTCTCTCTCTCTCTCTCTCTCTCTCTCTCTCTCTCTCTCTCTCTCTCTCTCTCTCTCTCTCTCTCTCTCTCTCTCTCTCTCTCTCTCTCTCTCTCTCTCTCTCTCTCTCGAAAAATAAAGCACAGTATAATAATATGTTCTTCAGTCAGTTAGTCTATATACAGTTTTCTAGATTATATTGATGAGTCAGCCTATCTATAACTCAATATTAACAAATGCAAAAGGTGGTGGTGGCTGTATGTAGAAGTGGATGAACCAAAGACGGTGCACTTTGGTGAGTTGTGTATCTGGGAGCCCTTAGTGTGTTGTTGTTTTGTTGTTGTTGTGTGTGTGTGTGGGTTTGTTGTTATTGTTGTGTGTGTGTGTGTGGGTTTGTTGTTACTGTTGTTGCTGTTGTGTATGTTTGATGTTGTGTGGGGGGGGGGATGTATGTGTTTGTTGTTGATGTGTGTGTGTGTTGTTTTTATTGTGTGTGTTTTTGTTTTTATTGTGTGTGTTTTTGTTTTTATTGTGTGTTTTTGTTTTTATTGTGTGTTTTTGTTTTTGTTGTGTGTGCGTGTGTTTTTGTTGCTGTTGTGTGTGTGTGTGTGTGTTGAGGGGAGGGATGGAAGACATGTGATGATTATACTGTATGAGGTAGAGAGGAAGCAGATAATGATAGTGATAGAATACATCTTATTTCCTGGTGTGGTGGTGACGAACAAGGACCTCGCTCTTGTTCTTCCTCCTCCTCCTTACTCCTCCTCCTCCTTCCTCCTCATCTACTTCTTCCTCCTTACTCCTTATTCCTCCTCTACTTCTTCCTCCTTACTCCTCATCTACTTCTTCCTCCTTACTCCTTATTCCTCTTCTTACTCCTCCTCCCCCTCCTCGGCTACTTTTTCCTCATTACTTCTCTCCTACTTCTTCCTCCTTACTCCTCGTCTGCTTCTTCCTCCATACTCCTCGTCTCGTCTACTTTTTTCTCATTACTCCTCTCCTACTTCTTCCTCCTTACTCCTCGTCTACTTCTTCCTCCTTATTTCTCGTCTACTTCTTCCTCCTTATTTCTCGTCTACTTCTTCCTCCTTATTTCTCATCTACTTCTTCCTCCTCACTCCTCGTCTACTTCTTCCTCCTTACTCCTCGTCTACTTTTTTCTCCTTACTCCTCGTCTACTTTTTCCTCCTTACTCCTCGCCTACTTTTTCCTCCTTACTCCTCATCTACTTCTTCCTCCTTACTTCTCATCTACTTCTTCCTCCTTACTTCTCATCTACTTCTTCCTCTTACTCCTCGCCTACTTCTTCCTCCTTACTCCTCATCTACTTCTCCCTCCTCCTCTCCTCCTCACTCCTCGTCCACCTTGTCCTTCTCTCCTCACTCCTCCTCCACTTTGTCTACTTCTTCCTCTCCTCACCAGTCCTTATTCATCCATACTTCTCCTTGTCCTTCACTACTTTTTCCTTTCCTCCTTCACCGAGCCAGTCAGTCCCTTGTCTCTCCTTTCCTTCCCTTTCTTGGTGCTTACCTTCTTCCTCCCACGAACCACTCCCTTTCCTCTCTTCGGCTGTCCCTCTTTTCCTTCATTTTCCCTCGTGTCTCCCTTTTCCTAATGATACAAGGTCACTCACTCCTCTTCTTCTTTCTTTACCATTTATATTCTAATCTAAACCCTTTTTTTTTATTTTCTTCATACTTGGTGCTGCTCCTTCTCTCTCTCTGTCTCTTTCCCTTTTGTGGTTTCTTTGTTTCCCTTTTTTATTCCTGCAGTCATCCTCTTTGATATTTTTCTTGCTTTGTACTCCTCTTTGTTCTCCACCTCCTTCTCTTGTTGTTGTTTCTGCTGTTTTTGTCAGTCTGCATAACAGAAACTTGATTGCAGTCACTCCAGGCGATGGTAATGTTTTGATTGTGTTAATAAAATAATGGAATAAATGACTAGGAATACAACCCAGTGTATCATCGTGACAAACAACTTCCTCACATACCCTCCAGCCATACATACATCTTTACTTACTGAAAATATATCTAAAACAAATATATATATAAAAAAAATCCTAAATGTTATAGTATTGAACAAGTATGGTCGATCCTCCTTAGTTAAGCTCCCACAAATAGCTAATAACAACCGAATGAACTTAAGTGTTGCTTTTTGTTATCGTAATCCCACTTAATTCTGATGGTTTTATTCTTGTTAATATTTTTGTAGGAAATGAGGTGATGGTAATGACGATGAAACTGCAGAAACAAATTAACGAGATTTCCTTTCCTTGCTTTCCCTAACCAGCATTAACCTTGCCTTGCCTACCTTATCCTACCCACCCTGACCTTACCTTGGCTACCTTACCCTACCCACCCTGACCTTACCTTGGCTACCTTACCCTACCCATCCTGACCTTACCTTCCCAACCAACCATGACCTTACTTTGCCCAACGCGACCACCCACCCTGACCTTACTTTGCTTACCTTACCCTACCCATTCTGACCTTACCTTCCATTCCCTACGCAACCCAACCCAACCCACCCTGACCTTACCTTCCATTCCCTACCCTACCCAACCCACCCTGACCTTACCTACCCCTCCCTACCCAACCCTACCCTACCCTACCCTACCCTACCCTACCCTACCCTACCCTACCCTACCCTACCCTACCCTACCCTACCCTACCCTACCCTACCCTACTCAACCCACCCTGACCTAATCTTACCTTACCTTGCCTAACCCTACCAAACTATACTCGTCCTTCACCATCAACCCTTCTTCATTATCATTCACTTTTTCTCGTTCCCCCGTTCTATCATTCATCACTACACCTTCCCATAATCTCATCTCATCTTTTATTTTCCCCTCCCACAGCTTACCCCTCATCCTCACTCTTTTTTTTTTTTTTTTTTTTTTTCGTCCCCCAATGCGTGTTTTGTTCCCATTTTCTATCATATAAAAAACATCCCCTGCCCTCTAAGCCATTTTTTCCTATTAGGTATATTTCTCCAGCTATTTTCTTCCTCATCGCCGCATTCCTCCTCCTTTTCTACTCGCATTCTTCCTCGTTCTTCTCCCCCATTTTCCTTTTTTTTTTTTTTCTACCCATCTTCCTCCATTCGCCTTCTCCTTCTTTTCTTTCTACTTCTCTTCCTTTTTAAAACCATCCTTTTCAGACGTCGTTTTTGCAGGCCTTTTTTCTCCCCCTTTTCTCCCCTCTTCATTTTTTATACCTTTTACTGATCTTTCTTTCCAGACCTCCATTTCCAGGCCTTCTCTATTTCTAGACTTTTTCCATTTCCAGATCTCCATATCCAGACCTGCTTTTACAAAACTCCAATTCCAGGTTTTCTCCATTTCCAGACTAACTCCATTTCCAGATTTTTCCAGATTTACATTTCAAGACCTCCTTATTTCCAGACCTCTATTTCCATACAATCTCCATTTCTAGTTCTACTTCATTTTTAGCCCTTTCCAGACCTTTATTTCCAGCCTCATTACCAGACCCATTACAGACTTTCTACATTTCCAGACCTCCACCCTCCATTTTCCAGACCTCTACCCTCCCTTTTCCAGACCTTGTCATCGTAGACTCTTCACAGTTGGTCCTCTTTAGTTTTTATTTTCTATTTTTTTTTTTTTTTAACCTCCCTTCCAGGCCACTTTTCCATACCATTTTTTCTCGTACTTAATCTTCATCTGTTTTTCCACGCGCTGGGTTCTCTTGTGTTTAATCCTGTTTTTTTTTTTTTTTTTTTTCTTCCACCTTCACCTTCCTCCCTCCCCCCACCCTTCTTCCCATTTTCTTCAACATGGTATTATTGATAGTATAATTTCCCCTTTGGTTCTGTATTTCCGTCGTAGTCGTTGTTGTCAATTTTTTTACGTCCTACTCACAGTTCAGTGGAGGAAATAATTTACTTTTTGTTTTGTTTAGATTTGGTTGGTTTCTTGTCTTGTTTGTTTATTGTTTTGTGTTTCTTGAATATTGTTTTGTGTTTATATAATTATTTATTTATATTTATATTTATTTATTTTTTTGTCTTAAAGCTTTCAAACCTCGTGTATTAATAAACTTGGCAGACAGAATGGTTAAAGAACAAATACTATAATTATTATGAGGAAGAGGTGCCTTTATTGACGACTCTTTGTTATTGTTTCTTACTTAGGCTCAAATCATATTCCTCCCTCATGCGCTAATTTTTCTTCCTCCCCTTCCTTACTCAGTTTTACCTCTCTTTCCTCCGTCGTCCCTCCTTCACTCAAGATCTTACCTCTCCTCTCCCTCCTTGTTCCTCATTCACTCTTTCGTTTCTCCCTCACTCAATCTTACCTCTCCTCTCCCACCTTGTTCCTCTTCCCAACCCTCCTTCCCTCTTTCCCAACCCTCCTTCCCTCTTTCCCAACCCTCCATCCCTCTTTCCCAACCCTCCTTCCCTCTTTCCCAACCCTCCTTCCCTCTTTCCCAACCCTCCTTCACTCTTTCCTAACCCTCCATCCCTCTTTCCAACCCTCCTTCCTTCCTTCTTTCCTCCTCCTTACTCCTTCCCTCCCTCACTCAATCTTACCTCTGCTCACCTTCCCTCCTTCGTCTGTCCCTCCCTCACTCAATCTTGCCTCTCCTCTCCCTCCTTGTTCCTCTCATTCCCTCTCACCCATCCTCACCCCTCATCCAATCTCTGCTTCCCGCCCGTACAATCATACCTCATCCCGTTCACACCACCAACCAACCAACCAACATTCTCCTTGGACCTAAAATTTGTCTTCCTTTCCTTTGCTTCTTCTTCTCGTTCACACCACCAACCAACCAACAATCATTCTCCTTGGACCTAAAATTTGTCTTCCTTTCCTTTGCTTCTTCTTCCTCCTCCTCCCGTTCACCAAGCCAACCAACCAGCCAACCAATAATTCTCCTTGGACCTAAAATTTGTCGTCCTTTCCATTGCTGCTGCTTCTTTTTTTCGTTCACACTCAACCAACCAACAATCATTCTCCTTGGACCTAAAATTTGTCTTCCTTTCCTTTGCTTCTTCTCATTCACACCACCAACCAACCAACATCCATTCTCCTTGGACCTAAAATTTTTCTTCCTTTCCATTGCTGCTGCTTCTTTTTTTTTCGTTCACACTATCAACCAACCAACATACATTCTCCTTGGACCTAAAATTTGTATTCCTTTCCTGCATGTGCTTCTTCTTTCTTAATATATAAACGATATTTAAGGAAATTCACCACATTTATAACATCTCGCCCATTAACATATTTATGATGTTTAAAGAGGTTCACAACAAATTAACATCTTTCTTTCCTGTTCATCTTCATCGTTTTTAATACTGTAAATATGGGACATTTCAGACAAGTCACTTCATTTTACATCTCGCCCATTAACATATTTTATGATGTTTAGTTTAAGGAAAGTAACTTTAACTTAACATCACACCTTTTTAGAAATTGTTATGATGGTTCATGAATGTCAGTCTAGACTTCCCATTTCGCTATTTTGAATATATATTACACAGAAGCAACTGAGATGCTCTATGTGGGACTATAGAAACAAATGAAGGACTATAAGGGATTGTAGAAACAAATATGGGTCTGTAAGGGGTCTACGGGACTATTGAAGCAAATGAGGTTTTAAATGGGGACTATAGAAGCAAATGAAGGTCTATAAGGGGGACTATAGAAGCCAATTAGGGTCTATAAGTGGACTATGGTATCAAATCAGGGGCTAAAAAGGGGACTATAGAAGCAAATAAGAGTTTAAATGGGAACTATAGAAGCCAATAAAGGGACTGGTAACTATAAAGGGACTGGTATCAAATCAGTGGTACACACAACAACAAATCAGTAGCTAAAATGATGAAACTAAAAGGGAGAGACTATGGCAACAAATCAGGATACAAGGGTTGGTTTGTGTGAGGTGCCACGATGCGTCTTCCCTGGTCTGGCTGGCTGGAGGGAGACAGGGAGGGCACGAGGGTCTGTTTTCTAAGGGTGGGGATTCGTATAGTTTTTTCACAGTTGAAGGCGCATCTCGACCTGTGGGACGTGCCTGAGTCTTCACATTGACGCCACACCTTCACCCACTCTGTCACGAAGTGGGTAGTTGATTCGTGTGTGTGTGTGTGTGTGTGTGTGTGTGTAAGGCATTTTGTCTGAGTGTGTAAGTGCGTGCGTGTGTCTTGGAGTGTGCGTTTATGCTCGTGTGTGTGTGTGTGTGTGTGTGTGTTTGAGAGAGAGAGAGAGAGAGAGATAAGGTATTTCAGTCATCACATATACAAACACGAAATATCAAGGGTAACTGGGTTCTCCTGCACCTCATCACCCTTCTCCAGAACCACAATATGTTTTCCTCAGTGATGAATTACACGTTTGCAAGAACTGGAAAAAACCTGCCAGTCATTGATAGCAAAAATGGAATAAAATTTGCCAGTCATTAACAGAAATAATTGGATAAAACCTGCCAGTCAATACGAGCAAAAATTTCTTCCCAACAAATCCAATGATGACTTAATAATGTAAATAAAACTACTACGTAATATGTCTTATAGGAGAGTTTGTTCTTGATCACCAGCGGTCATTCCAATCGCTTGGCCTGTTTACTATTGCTCTGGGTGTGTGGTAATGCTGGTTATGGAATGTTGTTCTCCTTTCATCATACACTCGTCACATACATACTTTACACACACATCACATAATTATACACTTATACATCACACATACACACACATCACATATACACTTATACATCTCAGATATACACACACATCACATATACACTTATACATCACACGCACACACACACACATCACATATACAAACACACATATACAGTACACACATACACATCACACATGATATATTATTATTTAAGATCTTTCTAGGCCAACACTATCTCCTTTTTTCTTTCACCATTTATCCATTCATTCAATCTGCACAACACAGAAAACAGTCAATTATTTTAATGAGGTTATATTTCTTTTTTCTGGCAGGGTTTGGAGGAAGCAGTAACATAATCACTGACAGCATCTCGTTCATTAGTTAATAGGACCTGCACCACTTCGGGCCGTAAGAAACCAGAGTTGTGAGTATATTATGAAACATTTTGATATTGACTATTTCCTTCTAAGTAGCGTTCTGTTTTACCTGATGTATTATAGTTTCATAACAAAGAGACCACCACTTCATCACCCGAAACAATTACGTAAACATAAGAACACTCGGTTGCTGTCAATATTTATAACAAGATAAACAAAACTAAAAAAAATATTTCTTAGTCGAACAGAAATAGATTAAAACTAAAAAAAAAATTCTTAGTCGAACAGAAATAGATTAAAACTAAAAAAAGCAATTCTTAGTCGAACAGAAGTAGATTAAAACTAAAAAACCATTTCATAGTCGAACAGAAATAGATTAAAACTAAAAAAAAAAAAAATAATCTTAGTCGAACAGAATTAGATGAAAACAAAAATAAAAAAAATTCTTAGTCGAACAGAAATAGATTTATGATACTGGCAATAAATACTTCTTATGACAGCAGCTGACTCACTGGGCTCCAACGCACACTTACGTAACAGGAAGTCTAACCCATTTGATTAACACCCAAATGTACCCGAATAAATAATGTTTTTCTGTCGCGTGTTGAGCCGTGGCGATAAATTACCTTCCATCCTCCAGTGGTAATTATATAACCAACTGTAATTAAACCTTTGAATGCCAGTGTGGTGTTTCCTTAGTTGAATACGGTCATCTGGTGTTAGTTAGTTTGGTTGGTAGGAATGGTTAGATGGTAGTAGTGGTAGTTGGTAGGAATGGTTAGATGGTAGTGGTGATAGGGTACTGGTGTAGGTAGTGACTTAGGGATTGTGATGGTGGTAGTGATTGTTGTAGTGGTTGTGATGGTGGTTATTGTAGTGGTGGTTGTGGTAGTGGTGACAGATATTGAGATTTATGGGTGCGCATAGAATTAGGGACCACAACTAATGTTATAATTATACCATTGCATGATATTTACAGTGTCTAGGATTATAAATGGTTGACCTATGTATGTATGGAGAGAGAGAGAGAGAGAGAGAGAGAGAGAGAGAGAGAGAGAGAGAGAGAGAGAGAGAGAGAGAGACACACACACACACACACACACACACACACACACATACACACACACACACACGCACACACCCACTCGGACACACACACACCCACTCGGACACACACACACTCAGATACACACACACACACGCACACTCAGATACACACATACACACACACACACACACACGCACACACAGAAGGGGGCTGGAGGGAGAGAGAGAGAGAGAACAAATAAGACGGCAGCCAGCCTCCAGAGAGCTTCCTTTCATTTCCGGATCCCTTACCAAGTGGTGGGCACAAGTACTGTGGTGGTGGACTTTTTCTCTTACTCCTTCTCACTCACTTGCCCAACCAACCAACCACCCACTCACTCTTCAACCCCTCCCTTCTCTTTGACGCTCTCTCCCACTCTTCTCCTCTCACCTTTTACTCTCTTTTCTTCTCTCCTCCCACCTTTTACCCTCTCATTGTACTCCTCTCTTCCCACCCACTCTTTCTTCAACCTCTCCCTTCTCTTTGACGCTCTCTCCCACTCCTCTCCTCCCACCTTTTACTCCTCTCCTCTCTCCTCTCCTCCCTCTTCTCCTCTCCTCCCTCTTCTCCTCTCCTCCCTCTTCTCCTCTCCTCCCTCTTCTCCTCTCCTCCCTCTTCTCCTCTCCTTCCACCTTTTACCCCCTCCTTTTCTATGACTCGCCCATTTCTCTCCTCCCTTCCACTGTTCACCCCCTTCCATCCACCCCCTCCGTTCACCCCTCCTCATCTTTGACTCTCACCCACTTCTCTCCTCCCCTCCCTCCCTCCCATTCACTATTCACCCCCTCCACTCACTCTCACTCCTTTCAATCTGCTTTGTATCAGTGTAAATATAGAGGAAAATTTTATTAAGAGGACAATAATAACTACGATAATGTCGCAGTGTTGCATAACCTGTAATAGTCTGTTACCGAGCTGTTTATATCCTGTGACTGTTTGACGTGACAACCACAACAGATGACACCACAAGTAGTTCACTTTTTAATTTATCTCATAGGGTGGGTCTCGACTTTCTTGAATCTGTACTTGCTTTAATGGCTAGAAAAGATG